>JAYESD010000007.1:102722373-102935690 GCA_036927565.1 Tuctoria greenei | reverse complement strand
CATGAATAAAAAACTAATCTTTGTGAGCTCAAGTCCTCGACTTGACTCTCGTTAGTCCGAAAAAAAAACACAACACCTTATGTGAGCACCTCACATAAGCATGTCGCAAACCATATCAAAAATGATACCAGCCATAACCACCAAAACACATCAAAAACTTAGTAATGAATACAAAGCAAATCTTCCCATATGTCAAAAGCAAGTTCGAAACATTGCAAGTTAAAACAGAACAGCCGCACAATTATTTTAGCAAGTTGAAATATCGAATAGTCCAAAAGCAGCGCTGCAAGGTAAAGGCAAAAGATTGAACATTCCAATCTGAAACTCACGTGCAAATCACATGTCAAAAAGTTTGGACAGTCCTAAAAAATTAAAGAGTAAATGTTACTCTCAAAAACGCATTTGTAAAGATCAACCGTGTTGACTCACGTGCAGCTCATGTGGCTGAAAGTTCAGACAATACGAAACGAGAAACACGTGCGAGTCACGTGAGAAAAAGTTCAGACAGTCCGAAGTGGGTGTTTTAGCAATATTCAAAACTTTAAATGTAAACCCTCACTTTTATTCTAATGGCCAATGTATTCAGCACACATATGTCTCACAGAGATAACTATCAATTAACCTATTGACAAGGACTCACCAAATTTTTGATGTCCGATGAGCACGACTTACCTTCGTCCTCTTTAGCCTGATGATGTATCGTCCCTGTCCGGAGATGAAGGCATGGATGAACTTCATTGTTGGCAAGCCAAACCTCCTTTGGCAACCATCTTGGACAAGTGAGGCCCGTGGTGGCCACAACCTCTTTGTCGCTTTGGTGAAGACTTGTGATGTTGCGATGACTTTTTGAAAGTGCATCTAGGCAATATCTTGTGGGTTTTGGACGATTGATGACAAACAAATGATATCCTAATGAACTTGTTGAGATGGCTGCAGGTCAATTTAAATGAGATAGTTTGGTGCATTCAAAAAGTGAAAAATGAAGTGCTGAAAGAAAAGAGAAAAGCCCAAATGATGACTGAAGCGCAAAGTAGACTTGAATGCATAGGATGTGTGTGAGAGACATATTCCAAGAGCTCAAGTCTTTGCATAGGGGTAAGGGCTTAAAACCAACCTAAAAAATCACTTAGCACCGGACTAGTCCATTCACGGAACGTAATAGTCTGTTTAACTCTCTGTTGTCCAAATTCACAGTGCACCGGACTAGTCTGCTCATGGACAGGACTAGTCCGATCAACTTTCTGGAACCACATTTAACAGTGCACCGGACTAGTCCGTTCATGGACCGGACTAGTCCGTTTAACTTTCTGTAAACCTATTATGTTGTGCACCGGACAAGTCCGTCCATAGGACCGGACTAGTCTGTTGAACTCTCTGATGCTCTATAACACATCGCACCGGATAAGTTAGCTTGGGGACCGGTCTAGTCCGTTAAACTCTCTGAAACTCAAATACACAGGGCATCGGACAAGTACAGACAACAACCAAACTAGTCTGGTATACCTCACACAATTTAGGGTTTCTAGTGTGCTGCACATTTCACGCCGTTTTTACACAGCACAGCGGACAAATCCGGTACCCAGTACGGACTAGTCCGTCCGTCGAGATCCCTAACAGTAACAATTTTGGAAACACTATAAATAGGAGATCTACGACCCCACAAAGACAATACACATATTCTACTGTTCACAACTTAAACCCTAGTGCTGCCACTTGTCCCAAGAGCATGAAAACACATCTCCCAGCACATCTAAGGTCCTCAAAAGTGAAAATCTTTGAGTATTCAGATTTGGGATTGAGAGATCGGTGTCTACGCGTCATTGAACTCTTGGGTTTTGATCTCTTTACACTTGTGCAATTACTTGTAATCTTTTTAAGTGTATTTGATCATATTTTTGTTGTAATTCTTGTGGGAGCCCTCAACGTGTGAGGTTGCTCATAAACTTGGTGATTACCCGTGATAATGGAATCAAGTCGGCCTTGTGTGGTGACTTGACGAGGGAAAGGGTTTGAAGAGACCCGACTTTGTGTGGGCTTCCTCAACGAGGAGTAGATCTCTTTGGTGAGATCGAACCTTAGTAAAATCTCGCGTCACGTGTCCTTCTTTATTTTTGCATCATCATTACTTAGGGCATTATATTGATCGATCTTGTAACTTGAATTACAATTGTTTTCCACGTGTAACTTTGCAATATTGATTGTCAATTCAGGTGATCTCAATAGTTGTTTAAATTTCCGCTGTTATAACATTTATAAGGGTCCAGTAGTAAGGAGGAGGGGAGAAACACGAACGAGAACCAATCAAGATCAATCTTCATCGATTATTCGACAATTGACGTTCCTCATCCAAGTTCTTCATCAACTCATCTCCATCAAGCCCTAATCGTCAAAATTCAAGTCTCACGTCGAATTCTTGATCTTTGGAGCTCTACACACGTGGTACAGCCTCTACGTCCAAGTTTCCACGTGAATTCGATCCAAAACCTTGCTGATCAGAAAAAAAACCCTAACTCGGCAGATCAGTATAGGGCGGACTAGTCCGGCCCCTATTCCGGGCTTGTCCGGTGTATTGAATCTGTTAATGTTGAATTAACTCCAAACTGGTTCAAACTTGTTAGAAACTATTAGCATCAGTTAGTAAACATTATTAGCAACCCATTAACAAGTTTTACCTCACAATTGCATTAATCATGCATATCATGGCGTATTGAGTACTATATGAGCATTATTTGATTGAATTGTGTGTTTTGCATGTTGTCGCTCGAAATAGAAGGAGTTGCCGTAGAGAGTGCTTTCGAGGACCTGCAGAACCAGAGTTATGAAGCCTTCGATACAAATCAAGCTCAGGAGCAAGGCAATTGCCCTTGATCATATTGATCCTGTTTTTAAAGGTTTTGTTTACAAAATTGCATGCTTGTGTCAAAATTGATGGGAAAACCCAATTGTACGAGTGTACTAGTTTTTTATGACCACCCTTGTCGCTTGAACACTATGTAGAGAGTCAGAAAGGGTGTTTTACACTTTTTGCTTTTCAATGCTCAATTGAGTTTGGTAAACAATCAAATGGCTTATTTGTAAACTATTGAACACACTAATGATTAGAATTGATATTAATGAGCCTTTAGCAACATGGTGCCTAGGGATCTAAGCAAGATTGTTATGTGGAATGGGTTGGACTGTTTTTGTGGTTTTGCTTGCTTTAGATCTAAGGATCAGTTCGTGGAGCGACCATCCAGGATTTACAGTGCCACCACAGGGCCAAGTATTGGTGTGGCTTAGCTGGCTAATTAGTGTATTCCCAGTACTGTTTGGACCATTAAGAAGGCTCGTGGAAAGGGTAGTCGGATTGGGTTTGTAGAGAATGGTGGGACTACCCTGGGATCTGAATGGCTCGAGGTGGCTCTTGGTTGGATGTGCTCAGTTGGAGACATCACCACCGGTGAAACCTCAGTGGGGTCTAAATAGGCTAGTAATCACTTTGTAAAGGCTATTTTGTGACCTCTTGGCCACACACCTAAGGAAGTGTGAGACGGCATAATTGAGATTCCATAGTCATCGAAAGGTGATGAAATCACGAACTCGTGGTTAAAGTGGTAAAACCTCTGCAGAGTGTGTCTAAAACAATCATGATAGTTTTGCTCCCGGTCATGAGCAACCTAGACCCTCACATGATTAGAATCCGGACTTGAACTTGGTTTAATGGCTGAAATTGAATTTGGAACTAGTATTGGTGAATTGAATGACTTTGGTATATGGAGTGGATGAATTTGAGACAAATGAGCAGTTATGAGTTGAATATGGTTTATTATTGCTGGTAATGGTTATTTAAGTTAAAATAGATATTATATGTGTTACTTTGGGAAGGACCTCACTTAGTGATGATATAATTGCATTTTCAACTATTTTAATGTACTTTTATGCAATTAGCCAATTTTATTATCATTCCTTGTTTATGCTACATGACATACTTTCCCACACTTGTTGAGTACGACATGTGCTCACCTTTTCTATACCCCCACCAAATCCAGACGCAGGCGACTAGGTGGAGTACCTGAAGGTTTTTGAGGAGTTCTAGGCGTGTGTTTTGCCTTCAAACCTGCCTGTGGAGATTGAAGTCATTAGTGTTGAGTGTTTTCCGTTGCAGTTTCCTTAGAGTTGTATTCAGGACTATTTGGTTTGTATAAGGTACTATTAATAGTATTACTATTTGAGACATGGTTTATATCTGTTTATCAGTTGTGAATCACTTGTGTATGTGTGTTAAACATCTTGGGCACACATATGCATTATGCTTGGTTCATTTTCGAAACTGGGTGTCACAAGTTGGTATAAGAGCGAGGTTTGACCGTTGGACGCATGCCTTGGTAGAATGGACACCACAAATCACTTAGGACTTCTTTCCTACTCAAAATTAGCTTGTTTTGCACTATTTTGCCTTCCACTAGCTATATAAAGTGGGGAAAACTATGTTTTTGCTGCTGCAGCAGCAATTTTTGCTGTTTTTGCATCTTTTGAGCAAATGCACATCCTCTCATCTTGATTTCAGAACTGATATTCATGTTTTTCCTCTATTTTCTCATGTTTTCTTGTAGATGGCTCACACCAAAATGACAGCCCGCAAGAGAGCTCGTTTGCCACCCCTTGGAAGCAAGCTTAGGCCTCGCAAGGAGTCGAGAACTGAACCAGCCCAAGAGGAGGAAGAAGTGAGTTCTCGCGCTGAGGAAGTTGAACATGAACATTCCAACATGACGGAGGAAGACCCCGAGATGGTGGAATCTTACGAAGATGAGGGAGGAAGATCCGGAGATGGTGGAAATCTATGATAGTGAGGATGAGGAAGGTGAAGCACATGAGGAGGAACCACAAGAGGATGAACCCGCTGCATAAGAGGAGGTACCTGAAGCTCAAGGGAATGCATCACAGCCTAGTGAAGCTAGGAAGGAAGACAAATGCATAGTTTACCATGATGCCCAAGAATTCCGTTCCGACGGCACTGGCAAGGGTTTTGCAGCTAAGCAATTGAGGGAGTTCCTTGATTTATGCAAGATGCACCCGGAGTACTATGTTAAGAGGATTCCTCGCTATGGACGTGAAGAATGGAGAGCTCAAGTCCCTGTTCTTGCCAGAAACGAGGTGGTCACCCGACACTTTGCATCCACATGGAGAGCCACCAGGGAGCAAGCTATTGATCATGTTGCTTGGGATGCACTTACTAGATTGTGCCACGTCTATTGGGAGCAAGTTGGAGGTACTAGCTTTGCGTTGCACCCACAACGCAAGAAGGGGACAAGGGAGATCCTAAGACCGCAGGATGTAGCTTCCGTCGGTTCTCGTGCCATAGACAGATCTCAGGCAGTATTGGTGAATTTGGGAAATCGCTATGCTGATGCTATGGAAGAGATTCGATACCTCCGTAAGAAGCTGTTCATCATGGAGAAGCAGGAAGAAGCTCGTGCCACCGTGGAGGTCAATGGTGTAGCAACTTCTCCTGAGCCTACATGGACGGTCAACTCACCCTGGTGCGCACCCATGTATGCCTCGCTGCCGTCATCGCCTTCGCCGCCTTACGGCCAGGATAGCCACGGATCACATAATTAACTTTAAGTCTCCTATTTAGAAGTTAGAAAGGCGTTTAGATCGTCTTAGTCATATTAGATGTGGTGTGCTGAATTTTCTTGGTGTGTGCTTGTGCTTGTGTGCTTGGTGCGAGTTGTGGGATGTCTAGCATTTTGTTCACATCCGCACGTAGTAGAGGGGTGTGGGATACTTGTCCACATCCTTTAATAGGGTTATTAGTATTAATAAAGGAAAATTGTTAGTTACATATACCTTGATGCATATAGTTGGGGCGTTTATTTTCAAATTCTAAATTCTTCTGTATATACTATTCTTTCACCGACAAATGCCAAGGACAAGTAACCACAGGAATGCCAATGGTGAGGAGGAGAGCAATGAAGCACCTCAGAACAACCAGGGACCTATCTAGGGAGCTATCAACCTTGAGCAACTATTGGCTATGCAGAACCAGCTCATGCAGACCATGATACAGACTATGGGACAACTGCAAGCTGGCAATAATAATCAGCCCCACATGCCGTCACCGCTGCCACCCCCACCACACCACAACCGACTGGGAGAGTTTATGAGGACCAGGCCGCCTACCTTTGCTCAAGCCACAGATCCAATGGAAGCTAATGACTAGCTAAAGTCAGTTGAGAAGAAACTCGCCGTAGTCCAGTGCAGTGACAGAGAGAAGATTTTTTTTGCGTCACACTAGTTGATGGGAGCTGTTGCAGACTGGTGGGAATCTCTTTGCAATGCCCATGAAAATCAAGAGAGAATCACCTGGGCTGAATTCAAGAAGTTTTGCTCTCACTATGTGCCAGTGGGAGTTATGATACTAAGAACACAGGAACTTGAAAACCTCATGCAAGGAAGGATGAGCATGAGTGAATACCTCAATAAATTCACTCAACTATCTCGATATGCTCCAAAGGACATCAACACTGATAGCAGGAAGCTATATCTGTTCATGAGGGGTCTCAACAATGAAATTCAAGTTCAGTTGCTCAATGTTGACTATGCAAAATTTTTAGAAGCAGGTTGACAAGGCCATTGTCATTGAGAACAAGATTCGGGAGATGGAGCTAGACAACAAGAGGAAGATGCCATATCAAGGACAGTCGCAGGAAAGCAATGTCCATCCTCGCTATGCACCACCTGTTGCACCCTATTACAACACGTCTGCTACTGCATACTGCCCTGCTTATCCACCACGACCACAACAGCCTATGCAGCAACACCCACCCATGCAAGCACCTCGCTTACCCATGCAGCCTGCAACGTGCCCAAATATGCCTACTTATGTTCAAAATCAGCCTCGCCCTAACTTCGTTGGTGCCACTTGTGGAAAGACTTGCTATAATTGTGGTCAGGTGGGATATTTTGCAAATCAATGCCCAAAGCCAAGTCAGGGTCAGATGAACCAAGTTCCAAGGCCGAATCCAAGGCCCAATGGAGGAGCAACCCAAGGCAACCGTGGACCCCAGAATTTTGCTTGAGGCAAGGTGAACCATGTATCTACAGAAGAAGCTCAACAAGCCGAAGATGTTATGATTGGTATGTTCCTCGCAAACTCCAACCCTGCTTCTATATTATTCGATTCTGGAGCATCCCATTCATTCATCTCATCAAAGTATGTTACAAAGCGTAGCATGCCCATATCATACCTGAAGTTTTCCTCATTGGTTAAGTCTCCTAGAGAGGAGATGAGGACAAATATTATATGTCCAAAAGTAAGTATTTCCATAACGGGGGTTGAATTCGTTGCCAACCTCATAGTCCTAAATTCACATGGTTTGGACACCATTCTTGGAATGGATTGGCTAAGGAAGCACAACGGAGTGATTCAGTGTGCTACTCGGACAGTGCAATTGACGAACGAAGAAGGAATCAGTATAGAGTTTAAGGCAATTCAGTCAACGACTGAGAAGGCAATGGTGAATCATGTGAATAAGTAACTTTGGAGGAAATTCCGATTGTCTGTGAGTACCCAGATGAGTTTCCTGAGGAATTGCCAGGTATGCCACTGGATCGTGACATCGAGTTCATCATCGATTTAATACCTGGAACTGCACCTTTAGCAAAGAGGTCATATAGGATGCCTCCTAAGGAATTAGAATAGCTCAAAAGGCAGACTCAAGAGCAGTTAGAGAAGGATTTTATACGCCCAAACTCATCGCCATGGGGAGCCCCAGTGCTTTTCATAGATAAGAAAGATGGGTCCCAGAGAATGTGTGTAGATTATCAGTCTCTCAACAAGGTGACAATCAAGAATAAGTACGCACTATCCCACATTAAAGATCTGTTCGACCAGATGAAGGGAGCCATAATATTCTCTAATATTGATCTTCGATCAAAATACTTCCAAATGAAGATTAGACTATCATACATACCCAAAACGGCCTTCAGGACATGGTATGGATTCTATGAGTATACGGTCATGTCATTTGGATTGACTAACGCACCTGCATACTTCATGTATCTTATGAACAAGGTTTTCATGGAGTATTTGGATAAGTTTGTGGTAGCGTTCATTGATGACATCATGATCTACTCGAAAAGTGAAGAGGAGCACGAAGAGCATTTAAGGCTGACATTGCCGACATTGCAAGAACACCACTTGTATGCCAAGTTCAACAAGTGCCAATTCTGGTTGAGAGAGATATCATTCCTAGGCCATATCATATCTGGCGGAGGAGTGTTAGTTGTCCCAAGAAAGGATAGAGATGTGCTTAAGTGGGAACCGCCGCAGAATGTGAAGGAGATAAGGAGTTTTCTAGGAATGGCTGGATATTACCGTCCGTTCATCAAGGACTTTTCCAAGCTAGCGAAGCCCATGACTGAGCTGTTACTGAAGGAGAAGCCTTTCAAGTGGACTCAAGCTTGTCAGGACAATTTTGAGGAGGTAAAGGGGTTAACAACAACACCTGTGTTGGTATTGCCAAATGTGAGCAAGAGCTTTGATATCTATTACGATGCGTCAAGGCAAGGACTTGGTTGTGTATTGATGCAAGAAGGCCGAGTAGTAGCTTACACATCCAGGCAATTGACGAAACATGAGCAGAATTACCCTACGCACGATCTCGAACTTGCGGCCATAGTGCATGCTTTGAACATTTGAGGACATTATGTTAGTGGTCATAGATGTGAGATTTATACGGACCATAAGAGTCTCAAGTACATATTCACACAAACAGATATGAATTTGAGACAGCGACGATGGTTGGAACTCATTAAAGATTATGATGTAGGAATCAACTATCATCCAGGAAAGGCCAACATAGTGGCTGATGCTTTGAGTCGAAAGGGAGCAAGCCACCAACTTACTGTTAGAGAGTTGCCACCGTAGCTATGCAAGGAGTTCGAACGATTGAATCTCGGATTCGTAAATGAGATGGGAGCGATGGAAGTGAATCCAACCCTGGAGAAAACAAGAAGAAAACAAAGGAAACAAGACCTCAACCCATGAAATTCTTCAAGAAGAAGAAGCAAGTTGGACAAGCGCATCTAGGAAAGGAGTGGGACTCAAACGATGAGTCCTCATCCGAAGAGGAAGAGGAGATGGCTAGCATAGCCATCGAGAAGGCAACTAAGAAGTCCACCCTCTTCCCTAATCTCGACGCATGGAAGGGCAACGACACTTGCCTCATGGAAAAGGAAGGTAAACGAAAGGTAACAACCAAATCCTTCTCCTTGCATTCCTATTCTAGTGATAGTGAAGCCGCTAGTTATAACAAAGACATGCTCGTTGGCTTAGATAAGAAAACAGCTGCGAAAATGAAATTTCTACTTGATCAGCTTGTTGAGAAGGAGAAGTTGATCAACCGTCAAGAAGATATGATTATCTCCCAAAAGGAGGAATATCTTGAACTTGACAAACTTCTCGAACTTGAAAAGGAGCGAGGCAAGTCACTGGAACTTGAGTTAGCCTCAAGCAAGGAAGCTTGCTTGAAGTTAAGCGACTCAAATACTATCATCGAGGACAAACTTGCTAACCTATCAAAGGTTAACAAGATCCTTGAGGTACAAGTTGAGTCACTCAAACAAAGTGACCCCTCATCCTCTTCAAGCTCACCTTCTCAACCCCTTAAAACTGAAGCTACTATTACCTGCTCACGTGTTAAAATTGACACTAGCTTGAAAGACAAGTCAACCTCTACCAAGGACAAGCATCCTTCCCAAAGTGGCGTATTTGACAAGGAGAAGATCAAATATGCACGTAGTGCATACTTGGTACCTAAAACCAAAGCATGATTTGTTTTTTGCAGGTCTATTCCTCCGGTGGATCGAAATGGGTGTTAGACAGTAGTTGCACCAACCATATGACTGGAGAAAGAAGGAAGTTCGTTGAGTATGAAGAAAATAAGGATCCAAGCGAGGGCATATATTTTGGAGACAATCGTCAAGGAAAGGTGCTCGGTACCGGTAAAATTGCTATATCATCTCAACATACTCTTTCTCATGTGTTACATGTTGATTCCTTAGATTATAACCTGCTGTCCATATCTCAATTATGTGACAAAGCTTATAATTGCTTTTTTACTAATGAGGGTGTGATCGTCTCTAGAAGGGGTGATGGTTCCATTGCATTCAAGGGTGCATTCAGGGGAAAGCTTTACCTTGTTGACTTCAACAAAGATAAAGCCAAAATTGACACATGCTTGATTGCAAAGACCAACATGGGTTGGCTGAGGCATAGACAGCTAGCGCATGTTGGTATGAGGAATCTTCAAAAACTCCTCAAGGGCGATCACATCCGAGGTTTGAAGGATGTTGTTTTTGAGAAAGACAGACCTTGTAGCGCATGCCAAGCCGGGAAGCAAGTTGGAGCACCACATCCCGCGAAGAATGTCATGGCTACAACAAGACCGCTCGAGATGCTTCACATGGACTTATTTGGTCCAATTGCTTACATAAGCATCGGCGGTAACAAATATGGCTTAGTAATTGTTGATGACTTTTTGCGCTTCAGTTGAGTTTTCTTTTTGTATGATAAGATAGAGACTCAAGGATCCCTGAAGAAGTTTTTCAAGCGTGCTCAAAATGAGTTATCATTGATGATCAAGAACATTCGAAGCGACAATGGCACGGAGTTTAAGAACACTCAAGTTGAGGAGTACCTAGACGAAGAAGGGATAAAGCATGAGTTTTCAGCACCTTATTCCCCTCAACAAAACGGAGTTGCCGAGAGGAAGAACCGAACCCTCATAGAGATGGCGAGAACAATGCTCGATGAATACAAAACCTCGGATCAGTTTTGGGCAGAAGCGGTTAACACTGCCTGCCACGCCATAAACCGACTCTACCTTCATCGACTACTCAAGAAGACATCATATGAGCTACTCATAGGTAACAAGACAAATATTTCTTACTTTCGAGTTTTCGGTTCTAAATGCTATATTTTGAACAAGAAGCCAAGGACTTCAAAGTTTGCTTCGAAGTCTGATGAAGGTTTCTTGCTTGGCTATGACTCAAACACTTACGCCTATCGTGTCTTCAACAAAGTCTCCGGACTTGTTGAAGTAGCACGTGACGTAGTGTTTGATGAAACTAACAGCTCCCAAAAGGAGCAAGTTGATCCATGTGTGCTAGATAGAGAAGAAGCTTCTTGTCAAGCATTGAGAAGAATGGGGTTGGGTGATGTTTGACCACAAGAGCCACCTCTACATGTGCATCAGGAAGATGAACCATAGGTGGAAGCCAATGACCAAGGGGGAGCTTCCATACAAGATCAACCTCAAGACGATGAAGATGATCGACAAGTCAATGAGGGCAACCATCTAGGGGGAGAAGAAGAAGATCATGAAGATACAAGACCGCAAGTGCCATACCCGAGAGTATACCAATGCGTCCAAAGAGATCACCCAATCGACAACATCATCGGTGACATCCAAAAGGGAGTAACAACTAGATCCTGCATAGCTAACTTTTGTGAGCATTACTCTTTTGTGTCCTTTTTAGAACCACACAGGATTGAGGATGCATTGAAAGATCCGGACTGGGTGGTGGCAATGCAAGAAGAATTGAACAACTTCAAACGGAACAAGGTGTGGGAACTCGTCGAAAGACCTAACGCGAACATCGTCGGCACCAAATGGGTCTTCCACAACAAACAAGACGAACACGGGGTGGTAACAAGGAACAAGGCACGACTTGTGGCTAAAGGGTATTCACAAGTCGAAGGTTTGGATTTCGATGAAACCTTTGCTCCCATAGTTATACTTGAATCAATTAGAATATTGCTTGCATATGCTACTCACCATGATTTTAAGCTCTACCAAATGGATGTGAAAGCGCCTTCCTCAACAGTCCAGTCAAGGAGGAGGTGTACGTGGAGCAACCTCCCGGATTTGAAGACAAAGAGTTCCCCGACCACGTCTTTAAATTGCGTAAGGCTCTCTACGGCCTCAAACAAGCTCCTAGAGCTTGGTATGAGTGTCTTAGAGATTTCTTAATTCAAAATGGTTTCAAGATTGGGAAAGCAGATTATACATTATTTATAATCACTTCAACAATGATATTTTTATTTGTCAAATCTATGTTGATGACATTATCTTTGGTTCAACTAACAAATCCTTTTGTGAAGAATTTAGTAAGATTATGACAGATATGTTTGAGATGTCTATGATGGGAGAGCTGAAGTACTTCTTGGGATTCCAAGTGAGACAACTAAAGGAAGGGACATTCATAAGCCAAACCAAGTACACTCAATACATACTCAAGAAGTTTGGGATGGACAAGGCGAAGCCTATCAAGACCCCCATGGTAACTAATGGACACTTGGATCTCAATGAAGATGGACCAAGCGTGGATCAAAAGGTATATCGTTCCATGATTGGATCCTAACTTTACCTATGTGCATCTAGGCCTGATATTATGTTGAGTGTATGTTTGTGTGCGAGATTTCAAGCCAATCCTAAGGAGTGTCACTTGACAACCGTTAAAAGGATCTTGAGACATTTGGTTCATACACCCAACCTAGGCCTTTGGTACCCCAAAGGTTCCAAGTTCAATCTCATTGGATACTCCGATGCATATTATGTCGGATGCAAAGTAGATAGAAAAAGTACCTCCGGCACCTGCCAGTTCCTAGGTAGATCCCTAGTTTCTTGGTCCTCCAAGAAACAAAATTTCATTGCCTTATCCACGGCCGAAGCGGGGTATGTTGCAGCCGGGAGTTGTTGTGCACAACTCCTTTGGATGCGACAAACTCTAAGGGATTACAGTTACAATATGAGTCGTATTCCACTCCTTTGTGATAATGAGAGTGCCATTAAAATTGCTCATAATCCAGTTGAACACTCTAGAACCAAACACATAGACATCCAACATCACTTTTTGAGAGACCACTCAATGAAAGGGGACATAGCTATTTCCCATGTCAATACCAAAAAACAACTAGCCAATATATTTACCAAGCCACTTGATGAAACGTTTTTGCGATCTCCGAAATAAACTAAATATCCTTGATGCTCGGAATGTGGCTTGAGAACATGCATACCTGTATGGACTCTTCAAAATATATTGTTTGAGTTACGAAAATCATCTTTCTCAATTTTCTCCAAAAACTATTTCAACTACTTGATCTTGATGAATTATGGTCATTGCTTGATTATCGTATGCTTACTGATCATATTCATCAATATTATTTGATTTGCTTTGCCCCCCATATTTTCTTAATAAGTACCTTCGAATATATACGAATGGGCTAAGCATTTCTGTTTTGGTGGCCACGGACTAGTCCATGGTTACCCAGACTAGTCCGCCCCTGCAGACTAGTCCGCAGAGTGTCCGGTGGTCCGGACTAGTCCGGCAGGCAACAGACTAGTCCGATTTAGGCTCTAGAAGAGTTCGTACTAGTCCGATTATTTTCGGACAAGTCCGATTTGTTTACTCCATAAGCCTAGCCGCCGCCAAGACCTAATCTTCTTCATCCTCACAACTTGCCTCACGCTCTCTCCCCTGGCTTGAGCCCCCCACGGCGATTTTTCATTTCCTCCATCAAAACTCTACAAGTTTGGGTGGAAAACGACCTCCATTGCATAGGAATTGAAGACGATGGACTTGTCCGCTCCTTCAACCCCTCCATCTTCAAGAATCAAAGAATTTCGTAAAATTTCCTCCCAAACCCTAGAAATCTTGATTTCCTTCGTTGTTGATCAAATAGCTTAGTTCCTTTCACCAAATACATGCTTCCTTGATGTATTACATTGATGTTGAGCTATTCTTGCATTGAGCAACACCATTGCGTCTAGTTAGGGTTTGAGGTGATGAACACCGGACTAGTCCGGTCCATGGACGGACATGTCCGGTCAATCGGACTACTCCGTACCTGTACACCGGACAAGTCCATTTTTTGTATGAACTCAACCCTAGTTTCCCTTCCTCAATGCAATTCCTTGCCATCAATTCTCATCCATATCTTGTGTAATCTATTCTCAGGACAATGTCGAACGAGAACATCTCTAACTTTGAAGATGAAATGGAACAATACCTATTGCTGCGAGCTTTGGAGTCTCGCGCTCAGAAGAGGCAAGAGCGCCCCTCCGAGCCCGTACCTTCCCCACCTCAGGTGCGGCACAAAGTGCTTGCCAAGAGGCCTGCGTCCAAGGCTAAGGACGCAGCCAGCTCCAACTCGGCGGCTCTTCGCCAAGTGAAGGGCAAAGGGAAAGGAATTGCATCGGACCCAGTCGGCCCTCTCAAGATGCATGCTCCGAGGCAGAGAAACAGAGATCCCTCCGAGGAGAAGTTCAACGGCAAAGGAAGTGATGATGCTTCTAAACTCAGATTTGTGGACTGTTACAGCCAACCTAAGAAGGCTGTTGAGGCAAGGTTTTGGAGCAATTTTCATGCAGACTTTTACAGCTCAGTGTATCATACTATGAAGACTCTGGTGGTCCACAACCAGTGGATCGACTGGAATCACTTTGAGAGGAAGAGATATCCAGCATCTGATGAGGTTATAAGTGCAGTGGCCAGGCATGGACTGAAGGATCTGTTTGCCTTCAGATATCACTAGAATGATGAGATCATTGCCCAATTTTATGCTACTTGTTTCTTTGCTAGTGATAAGGAGGAAAGGGTGACTTGGATGACTCATGGATCCAAGTACACTATCACTTATGATGAGTTTGCAAGACTCCTTCATCTAGAAGACACTGGCAACAATGAATTGACCATCCACAACATCGGTGTCTTAGGATAAGACAAGATGGAATTCCTCTATGACACAAGTCTAGAGTTCAATCCTCCCTCAACCAAGAACATGAAGCCTTTCTTCATGGTGCTCAACAGGGTGCTGAGAAAGACAATAGCACCAAAAGATGGGGATGCAGGAAGTGTCCAAGGTTACTTGGGGACCTTGATGAAACTAATAAGCAAGAATAGGAAGTTTGACATCTTTGACTATATCTAGAATGATATGGTCAACATCTCCTGCATGCTGAAAAGATCATGTGGCTATGACCCCTACTTGATGTTCATGATTGAGAAGGTCACAGGGATCAAGTTCGTAAAGGACGTGGAGCACACCCCTCTGAGGCCCCAAAAGCCTCCTCAAGCCACAGTTCAAGCTGCTCCTTCTCCAGTGTCTAGTGAAGAGGCACCAAGGAGAGCTCGAGAGGATGAGAGGACTGCTCCCACCACTAGGGCCCCTCCCCAAAAAGGGTCTCCTAGTGGAATCGTGAAGTACTTGGCAGCAATTTTTGCCTCTTGCAAGAAGGCCAAAGTAAAGAATCACTAGTTGAACAAGGTGAGGAAGGCTGATATGCAGTATGTCAAAGAAAATGTCAAACACATTTGCCAGAAGCTGGAGATCGAGCCCATTGGATCTCCAATCATTTCTGAAGATCCAGCCTCGGATTTCACAGAGCTCGAGCCTTTGACTCCCTCCAAGCTTGCTTACTTTGGCATTGGGGGTTCGAGTGGATTCGCTCCTCCTCCTCATCCTCCTTATCCCGAGAATGAAGATGAAGATGATGAGAGGACCGACAGCGAGGACTGAAGATCTTAGATCCCTCCTCTCCTTCTTTTTGGTGTCTTGATGCCAAAGGGGGAGAGATTGAGGGGGAGTTACTAGGTCTTAGCTATAAGTTGAGAGATGAGATCTTCATTTATGAACCTTCTGTCTCTTTTGGGTTGTAAGACGTCACATTATGCTCTTTTGATACTTTTAGTCTTGTGATGCAATGTTATGAACTATTTATACTTGTATTTATGAAATCTGTGATTTTTCTCTGAAATTGACATATATGCTTGTTGTTGATATATTGATGTCAATTATTTCACTGTCATCATCATTACTCCTCACACACACTTAGTTTTGCATCCCACCATAAAGAGTGCACATATGTCTTATGCTGTCTATAACACCCTCATTTTCATGCATCATGCCTTGCATACATTCATATACATGTTTAACATTAATCCACATAAAGAGGAACAAGTTTAAAATTGATTTGGAACAAAACTGCACTTAAAACGCAGGAAAGTGCGGACTAGTCCAATTTTGTGCGGACTAGTCTGATTTCTCTCTGACTAAAAACGTACTTGTCCGTTTTTAATGCGGATTAGTCCAATTTTTGGCACTGGAAACTTTCGAACTTGTCCGATTTTGTGCGGGCTAGTCCGATATTCCAAGAATCCTTGAAAATTTTGCTATGTCCCTGGACTTTTCCGGACTAGTCCGGTGTTCCAGCGGACTTGTCCATTTTCCTTTCTGTTCAAATTCGGACTTGTCCGGTGTTTGGCCAGACTTGTACAATTTTCTCTCTGGACGACATCGGACTAGTCCGGTCCTGTCCGGACTTGTCTGATATTACGTGACTCCGATTTGATCTTTTGTTTTACGACTTGTTTCTTGGGTTTCACATTAAGTGGGCCTAGGGACGTCGTGCCTAACTCTTTTAGAGCCCATGTGGGACTCTAAATCGGCCTCTACTCCTCCCAAACTCAAAATCCATCTAACCCTAGCCTCCACCTCTATATAAACAACTCCACCCCTTGGATTGACATCTATTTGCCACTTTTCCACCCACCCAAACCATAGTTCGTGGAGATCCACCATCAAGGAGGCAGGAGAAGATCCCAAGAAAGAAGAAGAAGAGGAGGAAACGAAAGAGGATCAAGATCTCCACCAAGTTTCGTTCTTCATCACCAATTCATCTCCAAGTTCATCACCAACCCTAGATCATCAAGATCCAAGTGCTACCTCCAAGTTTCTTGATTCATTGGAGTCCTAAACACTTGGTATACCTTCTATTCTCTTTTCCTTACATGAACTCAACCCTTAATATTCGAATTTACGTCGATCTAGAAAACCCTAATCTACTGATCTCGTAAAGTGCGGACTTGTCCGGTCCTTAGTAGACTAGTCCGATCTTTCTGGTTAAATTGGATTGAATTAATTCTAAAAATTGATCTAATCAATTCCAAACCTGTATAAACTTGTTAAAAGCTATTAGAACTAGTTAGTGATCATTAAAAGCAATCTAGTAACAAGTTCTACCTTGCATTTGCATCAATCATGCATGTCATGTCATATTGAGTAATATTTGTGCACTCTTTGAATGTGCTTCTTGTCTTGTATGTTTATTGTGTGGATTAGGTGGATTTACGCTAGAGAGTCCCACGGAGGATCTACAGCACCAAGAGTTTAAGGCTTTGACCCTAATCAACAGCAAGAGGAAGGCAAGTGTCCTTGAAGCATATTGATCCTGTTTTAAAATAAATGTTTTGTTTGCAAAACTGCATGCTTGTGTCAAATTGATGGGAATCCTATGGTAGGAAGTTTACTAGCGTTGTTTGACCACCCTTGTCACCTGGAATATATGGTAGAGAGTCGGGAAGGGCTTTTACCTTTTTGCATCGCTTAATCAATTGGGATGGAAACCAACACTACACATTAAATTATGTATTAATGATATTCTGGTTAATGTGAACTGGTTAAATATGGTATGGTAATGGGTGATCTAAGCAAGCCTGGTATGTGGATGGGTTGGATGTTATGGTGGTTTGCTTGCTTTAGATCTAAGGACCGGTTCATGCGAGAATAAGCCAGGACTACAGTGCCACCACGAGACCAAGTATGGGTGCGGCGTAGCTGATTAATTAGGGTTTTGCTAGTGCTGTTTGGACCATTGTGGATGCTCGGGGAAGGGGTAGTTGGATTGGGTTTGTTGATGATTGGTGGGGCTACCCTGGGATCCGAATGGCTCAAGAGGGGGCCCTAGGTTGAAGATGTGCTCAGTTGGAGGCATCGCCACCAGTGAAACCTCAGTGGGGTCTAAATAGACTAGTAATCCCTTTGTAAAGGCTATTTTGTGATCTCTTGGCCATACACCAAAGGAAGTGTAATGGGCATAAGAGAGGTTCTTTAATCGCCGACGGGTGATGAAATCACAAACACGTGGGTAAAGTGGTACAAACTCTGCAGAGTCTAATAAAACTATCATGATAGTCGTGCTCCCGGTTATGAGCACCTGGACAACTTCCATGATTAGAAGGTACTTGGTATTGGGATGGTATTTGGGATGGTTACGGTTTGGTTATGGTTATGGATTAATTTCTGGTATTAAATATGGTTATTGGCAATGGTCAAATCTGGAATTATTGATGATGGTTGTGAATTCAAATTGGTATTATGATATTACTTATGATTATGATGGATTTACTTCACATACATATGATATATTGCTTTTCAAATGTTTTTAATGTACTTTTCAGCACTTTGCCATTATTATTGTCGTCATTTGAATCAGCCACATGTCATACTTTCCACACTTGCTGAGTACGACATGTACTCACTCTTGCAATCCCCCCCCCCAATAGTTGCAGGTCAGGTTTTGGAGTTTAATGACGATAATGCGGAGTTCTAGGCCGTGTCTACCGTCAGCTTTGCCTGTGGTGTTGATTGGAGCTGCGCTATACCCTATCCCTTATGCTTAGTTGCTTAGTTTGCTTAATTAGTTTATTTCTGCTGCATTAGTTGAACTTGTCATAAATATTCATTAGAGCTTGTATTCGAGGATAATCTGTTTTGTGTAATAAAATTTGGTTAATTAATCTTGTTCTGTGGTAATTTTCTGTATATCGTTTGTGATTGCACTCGTGTATGTGTGATGAACATCCTGGGCACACATATGTGTTAGCTTGGTTCATTTTTACGGAACCGGGCATCACAGATTGGTATCAGAGCCACAGGTTGACCGTAGGATGCAGCCTAGATAGAATGGACACTTTAGAGCACATAGGAGCACTCAGGAATCGATGTGTTTTTGCTTGGAGTGCTGTTTGCTATATATATTGCTTGCTTGTGTGCTTAATAGAGGATTTTGGGATGCTTTAGCATTGCCATGTCCACCTAGGCTAGTGTAGCTAGCTGTTTAGTTTCATAGCCCTTAATGCGTATAGTTGGGGGCGTTCTCTAATTCTTACCTATTGCTTTTCTTCAGATGGTGAGGACTCGCAACCAGAGGGATGGCAATGATGAGGAGGAGAACAATGGAGTGCCTCAGAACAACATCGGACAAGGATCTACCCAGGGAGCTATCAACATTGAGCAACTATTGGCTATGCAAACCAGCTCACGTAGATCATGATACAAACAATGGGACAGCTGTAGGCTGGCAATATCAACAATCAGCCCCACATGCCTCCACCGCCACCTCCGCATCCTCATAACCGATTAGGAGAGTTTATGAGGACTAGGCCACCAACCTTTGCTCAAGCCGCCGACCCTATGGATGCGGATGATTGGCTCAAGTCCGTGGAGAAGAAGCTAGCTATTGTCCAATGCAATGACCGGGAGAAGGTGCTATTTGCTTCTCATCAACTCGTTGGAGCAGCTGCGGATTGGTGGGATTCTTATTGCAACGCTCATGAGAACCAAGAGAGAATTACTTGGGCCGAATTCAAGGAGAATTTTCGTTCTCATTATGTGCCGGAAGGTGTTATGCTCTTGAAGAGGCAGGAATTTGAGAATTTGAGGCAAGGAAGATCAAGCGTGAGTGAATATCTCAATAAATTCACTCAACTTTCAAGGTATGCGCCTGAGGATATTAGTCGGGACAGCCGGAAACAATACTTGTTCATGAGGGGCTTGAACAATGAGATCCAGGTGCAATTGCTCAATTGTGATTATGCAAATTTTCAGAAGCTTGTGAACAAAGCAATTGTGGTTGAGAACAAAATCTGTGAGATGGAGCAAGAAATCAAGAGGAAGGCGCCATATCAAGGACAATAACAAGGAAGTAATGTGCGCCCTCGCCTTGCACCACCCAATGCGCCATATTACAGCTCTTCTATTCCTGCTCAACGTCCTGGATTTGCACCGCGCCCAACTCAGTTTGTGCAGCAGCGCCCTGTCATGCAAGCACCTAGGCCTCCAATGCCTTATGCGCCTCGTGCTGATTTTCCTGGAGCCAATGCTCAAAACCAAGCTCGTCCCAATAATTCTGGTGGAGTTAAGAAGTGTTATACTTGTGGAGAAGCTGGACTTTGCGCATCAATGTTCTAAGTCAGGCCTTGGTCAAGGAAGCAATGCGCCGAGGCAAAACCCAAGACCCAATGGAGGACAGCCACAAGGAAGCCGTGGACAGCAGAATTTTGCTCGCGGCAACGTGAATCATGTCTCAACGGAGGATGCTCAACAAGCGGATTACGTGGTCATTGGTATGTTTCTCGCCAACTGCAACCCCGCGACTATGCTATTTGATTCTGGAGCATCGCATTCATTCATTGCATCAAAGTATGTTGCCAAGTATAGTTTGCCTATCTCTCATATGAAGTTTACTCTGTTGGTTAAGTCTCCTGGAGGAGAGAAGAGGACAAATATAGTATGTCCAAAAGTAAGCCTTAGAATAAGGGGGTAGACTTCTCCGCCAACCTCATTGTTTTGGATTCTCAAGGATTGGACATTATACTTGGTATGGACTGGTTGAGGAAGCACAATGGAGTTATTGAGTTGCCACGAAGACGGTGAAGTTGACCAATGAAGAAGGGATCACCATAGAATTTGAAGCATCTCAAACCGCACCGAAGCAATTGGAGTTGAATCATATGGACGGTGCCACAATTGAGGAGATTCTGGTGGTGTGTGGATTTTTGGATGTTTTTCCGGACGAGTTGCCAGGTATGCCACCTGATCGAGACATTGAGTTTGTTATTGATTTAATACCTGGAACTGTACCTATAGCTAAGAGGCCGTATAGGATGCCTCCTATGGAATTAGCGGAGCTCAAGAAGCAAATTCAAGAGCAATTAGAGAAGGGTTTTGTTAGCCCTAGCTCTTCACCTTGGGGAGCGCCCGTGCTGTTCGTGGACAAGAAGGATGGATCCCAAAGGATGTGCATGGATTACCGAGCTCTCAACGAGGTAACAATCAAGAAAAAGTACACCTTGCCGCACATAGAAGACTTGTTTGATCAGATGAAGGGTGATTGTGTCTTCTCTAAGATTGATTTGAGGTCGGGATACTTTCAAATGAAGATTAGACCATCGGACATACCCAAGACAGCTTTTAGAACACGATATGGATCTTATGAGTACACCGTGATGTCTTTTGGATTGACAAATGCGCCTGCCTACTTTATGTACCTCATGAATAAGGTCTTCACGGAGTACTTGGACAAGTTCGTTGTGGTGTTTATTGATGATATTATGATCTACTCGAAGGATGAGAAGGAACATGAGGAACACTTGAGGCTTACGTTGCAGAAATTGAGGGAGCATCAATTGTATGCCAAGTTCAACAAGTGTCAGTTTTGGTTGAGAGAGGTATCATTTTTGGGTCATATCATCTCAGGAGGAGGAGTATCGGTTGACCCCGGAAAAGTGGGAGACGTGTTGAAGTGGGAACCGCCACAAAATGTCAAGGAAATAAGGAGTTTTCTTCGGATGGATGGATATTATCATAGATTCATCAAGGACTTTTCCAAGATAGCCAAGCCTATGACGGAGTTGCTAATGAAGGGAAAGGCGTTCCAATGGACTCAAGCTTGTCAAGAGAACTTTGAGGAGTTAAAGAAGAGGTTGACAACAGCCCCAGTTTTGGTATTGCCGGATGTAAGCAAGAGTTTCGATATTTATTGCGACGCATCGAGACAAGGACTTGGATGTGTATTTATGCAAGAAGGTCAAGTGGTCGCCTATGCATCAAGACAATTGAAGAAACATGAGCAGAATTACCCCACACATGATCTTGAACTAGCAGCCGTGGTACACGCATTGAATATTTGGAGACACTATATTCTTGGACATAGGTGTGAAATTTATACGGATCACAACAGTCTTAAGTATATTTTCACACAAATGGATCTGAACCTGAGGCAACAAAGATGGTTGGAGCTCATCAAAGATTATGATTTGGGAATCAACTATCATCCGGGAAAAGCCAATGTAGTGGTCGATGCTTTGAGTAGAAAGGGAGTAAGTCAGCAACTCACAGTTCGAGAGTTACCATCCGAGTTATGTAAGGAGTTTGAAAGGTTGAACCTCGAGTTTGTAAATGAGATGGAAATAATGGAGCTAAACCCAACCTTGGAGCAAGAAATTCGAGAAGCACAAACCACGGATGAGGAGATCAAGGAAATCAAGGAAAGGACTGAGGAAGGGAGAGAATTCAGATTTGACGAGGATGAACATGGTACCTTATGGCTTGGAAAGAGGATCGTTGTGCCTAATGTGAAACATATTCGGGGGACAATATTAAAGGAGGCACATGACTCGCCTTACTCAATTCACCCTAGTTGTACAAAGATGTAAAAAGACTTGAAGACTTGCTATTGGTGGGATAGCATGAAGAAGGGCATAGCTGAATATGTAGCATTGTGTGATGTGTGCCAACGAGTCAAGGCGGAACATCAAAGGCCAGCCGGATTATTGCAACCATTGAAGATTCCGGAATGGAAGTGGGAAGAAATTGGAATGGACTTCATAGTTGGGTTACCACATACTCAGTCCGGGTATGACTCAATTTGGGTAATTGTGGATCGCTTAACCAAGTCAGCTCATTTTGTCCCTGTGAAGACCAAATATACAGCTGCACGATTGGCCGAAATATACATGGAGCATATTGTGTGTCGACACGGAGTCTCGAAGAAGATAGTCTGGGATAGAGGTTCTCAATTTACCTCCAGATTTTGGCAAAAGTTGCATGAAGCTTTGGGAATGAGGTTGAATTTTAGTTCAGCATATCATCCTCAAACGGATGGACAAACCGAGAGGACCAATCAGATTTTGGAGGACATGTTAAGAGCTTGTGCTTTAAAGCATGGGAAAAGTTGGGACAAAAGCTTGCATTACGCAGAATTTTCATACAACAATAGTTACCAAGCAAGCTTGAGAATATCACCATATGAAGCACTTTATGGGAGGAAGTGTAGGACACCCTTATTTTGGAATGAGGCAGGAGAAACTCAAGTATTTGGTCCGGATGTGTTGCAAGAAGCCAAAAAGCAAGTCCAAATAATTCGTGAAAACTTGAGGGCTGCCCAATCAAGGCAAAAAGGCTATGCGGACAATAGGAGAAGGAAATTAGCCTTTGAAGTGGGAGGTTTTGTTTACCTCAAGGTGTCACCAATGAGGGGTCATAAGAGGTTTAACATAAGGGGCAAGATCGCACCTCGCTATATTGGACCATTCAAGATTTTGGACAAAAGGGGAGAAGTAGTATATAAGAGATGCCAGCTCATCTTTCAGACGTACATGATGTCTTTCATGTTTCCCAGCTCAAGAAGTGCTTGAGAGTACCGGAAGAACAAGTGCCAATGGAAGGATTGGAGCTAGAGGAAGATTTGACTTATGCCGAGCAACCGGTCAAAATCTTGGAAACCAAGGAGAGAGTCACAAGGAACAAGGTCATTAGATGGTGTAAAGTCCAATGGAAACACCACACAGAAAAAGAAGCGACGTGGGAATTGGAGGGTGATCTCAAGAAGGAATTTCCCTATCTTTTCTCTTCCACGTCGAATCTCGAGGGCGAGATTCATTTTAAGGGGGGTAGGTTTGTAATACCCTCATTTTCATGCATCATGCCTTGCATACATTCATATACATGTTTAACATTAATCCACATAAAGAGGAACAAGTTTAAAATTGATTTGGAACAAAACCGCACTTAAAACGCAGGAAAGTGCGGACTAGTCCGATTTTGTGCGGACTAGTCTGATTTCTCTCTGACTAAAAACGGACTTGTCCGTTTTGGCTGCGGATTAGTCCAATTTTCGGCACTGGAAACTTTCGGACTTGTCCGATTTTGTGCGGACTAGTCCGATATTCCAAGAATCCTTTAAAAATTTGCTAAGTCCCTGGACTTTTCCGGACTAGTCCGGTGTTCCAGCGGACTTGTCCGTTTTCCTTTCTGTTCAAATTCGGACTTGTCCGATGTTTGGCCAGACTTGTCCGATTTTCTCTCTGGACGACTTCGGACTAGTCCGGTCCTGTTCGGACTTGTCCGATATTTCGTGACTCCGATTGGATCTTTTGTTTTACGACTTGTTTCTTGGGTTTCACATTAAGTGGGCCAAGGGACGTCGTGCCTAACTCTTTTAGAGCTCATGTGGGACTCTAAACCGGCCTCTACTCCTCCCAAACTCGAAATCCATCTAACCCTAGCCTCCACCTCTATATAAACAACCCCACCCCTTGGATTGACATCTATTTGCCACTTTTCCACCCACCCAAACCCTAGTTCGTGGAGATCCACCATCAAGGAGGGAGGAGAAGATCCCAAGCAAGAAGAAGAAGAGGAGGAAACGAAAGAGGATCAAGATCTCCACCAAGTTTCGTTCTTCATCACCAATTCATCTCCAAGTTCATCACCAACCCTAGATCATCAAGATCCAAGTGCTACCTCCAAGTTTCTTGATTCATTGGAGTCCTAAACACTTGGTATACCTTCTATTCTCTTTTCCTTACATGAACACAACCCTTAATCTTCGAATTTACGTCGATCTAGAAAACCCTAATCTGCTGATCTCATAAAGTGCGGACTTGTCCGGTCCCTAGCGGACTAGTCCGATCTTTCTGGTTAAATTGGATTGAATTAATTCTAAAAATTGATCTAATCAATTCCAAACCTGTATAAACTTGTTAAAAGCTATTAGAACTAGTTAGTGATCATTAAAAGCAATCTAGTAACAAGTTCTACCTTGCATTTGCATCAATCATGCATGTCATGTCATATTGAGTAATATTTGTGCACTCTTTGATTGTGTTTCTTGTATTGTATGTTTATTGTGTGGATTAGACGGATTTATGCTAGAGAGTGCCGCGGAGGATCTACAACACCAAGAGTTTGAAGGCTTTGACCCTAATCAACAGCAAGAGAAAGGCAAGTGTCCTTGAAGCATATTGATCCTGTTTTAAAATAAATGTTTTGTTTGCAAAACTGCATGCTTGTGTCAAATTGATGGGAATCCTATGGTAGGAAGTTTACTAGCGTTGTTTGACCACCCTTGTCACCTGAAATATATGGTAGAGAGTCGGGAAGGGCTTTTACCTTTTTGCTTCACTTAATCAACTAGGATGGAAACCAACACTACACATTTAATTATGTATTAATGATATTCTGGTTAATGTGAACTGGTTAAATCTGGTATGGTAATGGGTGATCTAAGCAAGCCTGGTATGTGGATGGGTTGGATGTTATGGTGGTTTGCTTGATTTAGATCTAAGGACCGGTTCATGCGAGAATAAGCCAGGACTACAGTGCCACCACGAGGCCAAGTATGGGTGCGGCGTAGCTGATTAATTAGGGTTTTGCTAGTGCTGTTTGGACCATTGTGGATGCTCGGGGAAGGGGTAGTCGGATTGGGTTTGTTGATGATTGGTGGGGCTACCCTGGGATCCGAATGGCTCAAGAGGGGGCCCTTGGTTGAAGATGTGCTCAGTTGGAGGCATCGCCACCGGCGAAACCTCAGTGGGGTCTAAATAGACTAGTAATCCCTTTGTAAAGGCTATTTTGTGATCTCTTGGCCATACAACAAAGCAAGTGTAATGGGCATAAGAGAGGTTCTTTAGTCGCCGACGGGTGATGAAATCACAAACACGTGGGTAAAGTGGTACAAACGCTGCAGAGTCTAATAAAACTATCATGATAGTCGTGCTCCCGGTTATGAGCACCTGGACAACTTCCATGATTAGAAGGTACTTGGTATTGGGATGGTATTTGGGATGGTTACGGTTTGGTTATGGTTATGGATTAATTTCTGGTATTGAATATGGTTATTAGCAATGGTGAAATCTGAAATTATTGATGATGGTTGTGAATTCAGATTGGTATTATGATATTACTTATGATTATGATGGATTTACTTCACATACATATGATATATTGCTTTTCAAATGTTTTTAATGTACTTTTCAACACTTTGCCATTATTATTGTCGTCATTTGAATCAGCCACATGTCATACTTTCCACACTTGCTGAGTACGACATGTACTCACTCTTGCAATCCCCCCCAACAGTTGCAGGTCAGGTTTGGGAGTTTAATGGCGATAATGCGGAGTTCTAGGCTGTGTCTACCGTCAGCTTTGCATGTGGTGTTGATTGGAGCTGCGCTATACCCTATCCCTTATGCTTAGTTGCTTAGTTTGCTTAATTAGTTTATTTCCACTACATTAGTTGAACTTGTCATAAATATTCATTAGAGATTGTATTCGAGGATAATCTGGTTTGTGTAATAAAATTTGGTTAATTAATCTTGTTCTGTGGTAATTTTTTGTATATCATTTGTGATTGCACTCGTGTATGTGTGATGAACATCCTGGGCACACATATGCGTTAGCTTGGTTCATTTTTCGGAACCGGGCGTCACACTGTCATTGCTAATTGTGTTTCAAGCTCATATGTGCACACTTTTTCAAAATTTTGTATTTTTATCATATTTTGTGAAATCTCAATTGGTTGTCATCAATCACCAAAAAGGGGAGATTAAAAGTGCATCTAGCAATTGCTTGTGGGTTTTGGTTGATTTATGACAAACAAATGAGATCCTAACCACACTATTGAGATGAGCACATGTTTTAATCAAAGAATGAAGAAAGCACCAAAAAGAAAGGAGAATGAAGATTAATTCGGAAAAGATCTCAAGAGTTGAATAGAATACATCATTGTGTAGGGAGTGTGTTGGTGTAACACATCCCAAGAGCTCAAGCACAAAAGAAATCCTCACACACTTCACATTTCACAGGAAAAACGGACTAGTCCGATATACTCCGGACTAGTCCGATATCCTCTCTGTATAGGTTCGGACAAGCCCTTCCAGTGTGGACTTGTCCGTGTTGACGGCTGTTATATACCAATTTCTGCCATCAATATAACTCAATTATGTGAAGGATTTATCATTTCTTGCACACATCATCTTTCTACTTGACCTATTTCCACTTGTACTTGGAGAAATATGTGTATGCAGATATTTATACAGGAATTGAGGAAACGTATGCGGAGCAATCCTATAAAATATCATCCCAGCCAATCAGGCGACGACACGTGGCACCACATGGATCAAATGGCCCACAAACAAATCCGAGGCCATCCAACGGTGTAGCACCAATATCAGTCAATGGGACCCACCTGGTAGCCACCTGGAGGAAGTACGGGCCGTTTGGAGCCCTGACTAGGTCGGCCGAACCAGGGGGTCGGCCGACCTGGTCCTGGCACCAAACGCAGTCAACTTCCACGTGTTGGCTCCTCCGGGCTCCCTGGAGTCAATGACAACTGATTCGCGCGCTTTTGGTGGCGGGAGCCGACCACAACACTAGTATAAATAGGACCCCATACCCCTAACTTCAACACACACCACTTGGGCATCATTCTATTGTATACACTATCTTCCATAGTCCTTAGAGGAGTTAGGATGTAGAGAGGAGAGCTTCTAGTCCCAAGTCCGAATTGGGAAAGCAGTAGAAGGAGTCTCTCTTCCCAATTCCACATTGGGAAAGGTATATCTCATGTATTCCTTCTTGTATTTGTGACTTTGTGCTCAATAAAGATATTATCTTTAGTCTTCTTTTATACGTATACTTGGATAAAGCGTTTCTTGTTTGATTGTGGAGTCTATGTAAGTGGAAAGTATAGTCTTTATGATTGTACTCTCATGATCACATCTTATGGTCATAAACACTATAGACCCCCACTATAGTCTATGTAGTTATGATATGATTATGTTAATATGAATAATTGTGCTATGCAATCAACATTGGTTCAACGATGATTTAGTTCATTGCCTTAGGATGGCTTGTGCTGCAGCTCTTAAGGTATTTGCTTAGTATGCTAGCATGGTGCTAGGGTATTTAAGTAGCGTTGGATGTCTCATAGACCCACGGATTGAAGAGGTAGGCAGTAGGTGGTGACAGCCCTATCTGTCCTTTGTAATCCTCCACGTTTGGCTATGCCACAGTGAATGTAGGCCTAGAGGGGGGTGAATAGGCCTTTTTGAAAATTGTCGGATCCTGCAACACTCAACAACCAGTTCAGTACCAGAGATATCGGACTAGTCCGGTAAAGTGCGGACTAGTTCGGTGTTCACGGACTAAGTTGATTGAACTTGATTGATTGGTTTGATTCTTTTATGTGTACAGCGGAAATATAGAATCAAACAACAGTTTTATAGTTATATGCTGGATTATATAACAATTAAGTCTTATGTTCAACAATTTAACGTAAGATGAGCAATGTGTATGAAACCCTAGATTGAGTTGATTAATTAGAATGACGAACACTAAAACAAGACACAACGATTTATCTCGTGGTTCGGCTACTACGAAGGCAACCTACATCCACGTTGAGGAGTCTACAAAAGGGCCGGGTCTTCTCCAACCCTACCCTCGTTGGATCACCACGAAGGCCAATCCTCTTCCACTAATCACAAAGGGGTGAATAACTTAATTCAAGGGGCGTTCTCACACGTTGAGAGCTCCCTTAGATTACAAAACACAATGCCACCGAAAACACACTCAAAAGTTACAATTGAACGCAGGAGTGTGTTAGAGAATCAAACCAATAGCTCAATGTGGTGTTGCAAGTGTCTCTCCAATGATCTAGAGTGAATCCTTAAGGGATTGATCGATGTTGCACTTAATTTCGTGGAGAGATGTCGTTTTTGAGGCTCTTGGGGGGTGTGACGGCGCTAGGGTTCGAGAGGTTGTTAAATTGGTTCGTGCACCTCTATTTATATGGGGTTTCTAAAAGTTACCGTTAGGGTTCAGAAAGTTCAGACTAGTCCGGTGTGCTGTGTGTAGCAAACCCTAAGTGTCCCGAAATATCGGACTAGTCCGGCTGAAAATGGACTTGTCCGATTTCGTTACTGGAAATCTTCTAGTCCGATGTAAATCGGACTTGTGCGGACATGTGAAACCCTAAGTGTGTTGTATGACAAGTCCGCACTTGGAGGATTTGTCCGATTTAGATCAGTGGGTTTTTCGGACTAGTCCGTGTGAATATCGGACTTGTCTGAAGTGGATCAGAAAGAATATCAGACTAGTCCGGTTGACAATGGACTTGTCCGTTTTGTGTGACTTGTGTAGTGTTTTGAGGACTAGTTCGCACTGGGGAGGACTAGTCCGATTCTAGTCAGAAAGATATCGGACTAGTCTGACAGATATTGGACTTGTCCGATCTGGTGCAAAAAGGTTATCGGACTAGTCCGGTTGTGATTGGACTAGTCCGGTTCTGTGTAACTTTGTGCAATGTGTGTTTTTAATTAGGATTGATCTCTTGGGGTGTGTTTTCTTAACACACTCCATACACAATAATCTACAACTCTTTTTCCTTGAGCTCATTTCCACTTTGCTCCTCATCATCCCTTCTTTTTGGTATTTTATTCATTTTTCTATTATAGGCCTGCATTCATCTCAACAAAGAGGTTAGGATCCCAATTGCTTGTCATAAATCATCCAAAACCCACAAGGGAGTCCTAGATGCACTTTCACACAGGCTCTTGGCGGGAGTCGCCCTAGTATTACTAGGGGTAAGCCTGTGCCCGATGCGTTGAATAGCATTGCATAGGAATTCATCATTGACATGACCATTAGTATCTACCTTAGGCTATGTATATGTATTAGGAGCATTGTAGGAGCAACTCCCTAACTCTTAATCCAATCTCCCTCCAGGACCCATTTATCCTTTAGAATAGATTGCCTAGGTGTGTGTCACACTACCTCTATTATCAAATTACCCCCTGTCCGGATAATTGATTAGTATCCCATAGCTTGACCATAAGAGTAGTATATACTTTACTCCATTGCCTTCCTTTGGGATAAATAAAATACCCTTGGGAGTACTCATGGGTGAAATGCTACAATGGTATCTTCAGTGCGCTTGCGGATCTCATCTCTTTACCGGAGATGATCTGTGGTGTTAACAAATACCAACAAGCATTTCTGGCGCTGTTGCCGGGGATGATTTGTTAGTATATCTTAGGAGCCGTCAACAAGCATTTCTGGCGCCGTTGCCGGGGATGGTTTGTTAGTATATCTTAGGAGCCGTCAACAAGCATTTCTAGCACCGTTGCCGGGGAAGGCAAAGGAAGTGAAGGATAGCTATCACTTGTGATTAAGCTATAGGTACTAATAGTTATTAGACAGGATTACCCTTGTTTGTTTTCTCCTTTGTGTGAAAACAGGGTAGCGTTGGCCAACCCATTGTATGGGATGGCCAACCAGGACGCAAGTGCTAAACTGCAAGATGATTCAAGGTGTAACTCAACAAATGTCCGCTAGGCAACACCATCGCCTTTTGCGGGAGAATTTCAGCTTTCAGTAGGAGCCAAAGTCATCCATACCCAAGTTTGGGGAAGGCTCCAAGAAGTTCTTCTTGGTTTGCCTCCACCATGGGGTGGATAGTTGGCTCTTCATCCAACACTCGTGTCATGGGTTGGCTCCACCAATCCATGGCCAGATTCATGCTGGAGCTGAAGGAGTCCTATTCTCATTCATCATGGATGAGAAGAAGGTCTCCACTCAAGGGGTGGATTGAAGAATGCTCGAGTTCCCATAGCTTGTCATGCACACCACATCACAAGGTGGATATGCTAGTTATGGAACTACACCTCCCATTGAAGTGTCATGAATATCCAAGTCGTTGGAGATTTGTTTGGTAATACAAGTCGTGGATATTCACATGATTTGTGAAAATCCATGTCATCATGGGATGCGTGGCAATTATTTCCCTAAGACCCATGAGAACCTTTTTCAATCAACAACTTCAATGACTACCATTCACAAGGAGGTCAAGGGTGGAATTAACATCACCCTTGTATTCAAGGAGACTATGGATTTCCAAGGGATTTAAGTTCAACTAGCCTACCTTGAAGTATCTTGGCCAAGCAGAAATCAAGACAACATTCACATGAAGATCTTGGCCAAGGACAAGAACTTAAGGAGCATTCAAAGTCTAAGATATCCCACATCACTTGTTTGGATTCCCACACTTCGACCAAACCCATTCAACCTAGGGCAAGAGACATTGTGGATGAAGCATTTCTTGTTTGATTGTGGAGTCCACATGTCATCATGCCCAAGGAAGCCTTTGATCCATGATCAAGGTACGGGTTGATTCAATGGAATATCAATATGGTCAGAGTGGCACCGCTAAGAAGGACAAAGCCTCACCATGCTCATGAAGGAATACATTCAAGAGGGAGAACTGTCGCTACAACAACATGTCTATATAAATACAATGGGGAGAGGCTAGGGCCATCATGTGGCACATATGTCCAAATGACACCCAAATGAGTTTGGCATGTCAAAACAGAAGAAATCGCCCACATCTTCAACCTAGGGATTGGACAACAAATCATCACGCTGAACAGAACAGAGGTAAGTCCTACTCATCGGACTTCAAAAATTCGATGAGTCCTTGCCAATAGGTTAATTGGTAGTTATCTCATATTTTTTTCCAAATTGCATCAACCCTTGCATTTGCATGTTTGAAATTCCACACTTGCATGTTGGAAAGTAAAATTTCCAACCATCAAAAAACTAAAAATTTGAATTAGGGGAGTAATTTAATTGGATATGAACTACGTGCATGACCACTTGAATTTATCTTCCTAGTTCAAACCAAAAAGATTTGCTTTGACCCTCATTGCATTTACAAGTTTATTTCAAGCTGGGCAAGACAATTTGAAAATTGGATTCAATTTGCTTTTGGCTAACTAACCCTTTTTTGAGTTGTTTTGTGTGTTCTTGATTATAGTGCAGCTAGGTCAAAATTGTGAAGAGGTAGTATGGCAAGAAAGTGGAAGGTTTCATCAAGCTTAAGTCACCATTGGGAGGATTTGAGAACACGTCTCTCCTTCAAACTCATTTTGAGTTTGAGGAAGAGAAATGTTCAAGATGATGACCCAATGGAGGAGCCAGAACCAAATCCATTGCCAAATCCAATCTCAACTTGGCATTTGACATCAACCATCAAGCCTACGTCGAAAATTAAGTTTGTGAGTTTCTCACACAAAGACCTTCATCACCAATTGCTCTTCAAATGAGGTATGAGTTTAGAATTTTTCATTGTTTAGTTTGCCATAGAATTGGATGTATTCGCTTGCATTTGTGAGGAAGGATGACACTTCCTCATCATTTAATTCTCAAGCATCCTCACAAGAGTAAGTGTGGGTATTGACTTTTGGATCTCCAAAAGGAAATCCCGCCTTACTTGGAAAAATCTAAAGCATTACTCCAAGTTTAGAAAAATCCCGCTTACAAGTACCTAGAATCCTTTAAGCATTATTTTGTAGACTTAATCATTTTTGTCTAGGTTTAGAAAATAAAACTTTGGGTCATGACTTAATTAGTGAATTGGCATATAGAAACTTAGGCATAGTGACAGCCATAATTTTTAATTGAGCTTCATGCATAGATGGTGTCACTATATTTCAAACTCCTAGTAATAAGTGATACCCTTGCTCTAAATTTGAATTGTTTTTTTGGGGAGTCACTAAATTTTAAATTCCTAGTGAAGTTTAGGAGGATAAAATTGAGAATCTTGTTTGTCATGGTCTAAATGATAAAATTTGTCTTAAAAGCTAAGATGGTTAGAAACTTTAAAAGATGTAGGGATCCATATTAGTATATTTCTATCACATGCATTGCTATGAGTAGGAGCTTTAGAAAATATGCAACATGAATTATCCATAAAGCTCCACTCTTATCAATGAATAACACATTGATCATGGATACACTTGACATTGGAACCAATGCATCTTTGATTTTGTTCTTCCCCGTATGTACAAATGAAAGTTCGGTTATCTAACTCGAACGTTCATTTGTACAAGTATCGGGAGCTAACCATCCCTCTCTATTCAAGAGAGGAAGTTTGCAGGAGTAATATTAGTATGCAGGCATTCAAGAAGATGATTGTTTTGATCCCTAGAGGATCCCATTTCAACATCTCTTGGCCAAGGAGTAAATGAGGATGGTTGCTACCTATCGGAAATTATGCTCGAAGGTCAATCATAACTATACGAGGCTAGAGATTTGAAATGAGAACCCTCCATGAGCAACGAATGGGCTGCCACGAATGGGTGAGAGCATTATGCTCTCAACTATTCTAAGCACTCATTCAAGCTCAAGGGATTTACCACTATCATTGGGTGCAAGTTGTTCCTATGTGGCTAGAAGCCAAGGAATGACAAATCACACCCAACACATGGAGACTCTGATGTGCGGACGATCAACCTCGAAAACACTCTATTCAACCACACTCATGGTGTCTATGGGAGGCAACACAACAATCAACACTCAACCCTCCATTGTCAAAGCCACGCTGCAACAAGGATAGGCCAACTCATGGCCAACATCCATCGTTAGGGTTTCAACCCCTATCACGGACCTTGATCAAGAATAAGCTTGGGGGAGGATCCCCACTTAAGGTAACTTGTATCACACCCACTTCATTTTTATTTCAAATCATCCATTGCATATTTACTTTCCATTCATCCAACATGCATCTAAAAAAACATAAAAATAGGAACTTAGATTTGCTTTGCTTATCAAATAAAGATGTGCGGTAAGAATGATTTAGAATTTACATAGATGAAATAATGAATAGTTGCTCTGTTTTATTTTTCCTAAGTCCCTAGTTTACAACTTGCTACTCTATGAATATTGCTTAAATTGGATAAAATTAACTTTGCCTTGATTTAGAAATTGTGGGTAGCAAAAGCTTAATCTACTTCTAGGTTGTTGGGAGATTTGAATTAGTAATAGGGCTGCTATTCCTATTTTGAAAGTGGAACTTAGATTTCCGGAGAAATTCTATCAAGATTTAAGTTTCCCTCATTTGATTGGAAATACCTACCAAAGCCATATGATATTTATACATAGACAACACCTTATGCGTATGCTATTTGCTTTCACATTGAGCCTAGTCAAACTAGAATAGACCTATGTGAGAAATCATTCAATCTTTTTGAATTCAAGACTTCACTTGCACATGCTATACTTCTACACTAGAAGGAAGCAAAATTCCATCATATCCACCATTCCACAATAAAAAGAGAAACTGCATGCTATTCATAGTTAGAACTCTCTTCAAGTTATTGCATAAAAAGGAGTAGAAGACATGGCTACAAGAAAAAGAAAAAGAAAAAGAAAATGCATGCTTATATCATAAGCATGAGAAAAAAAAAGAAGAAAAATATGCTTACTCCATAAGCATAAAAAAAAGGGGTAGCCATGTTTCATCCTTGCAATAAAGAGAGTTTACATCAAAAGGAGTCATCTCAATGTTTCCACATCCACCTCCACTCCATCACACATGCACAAGTCTTGATTCAAAAGTTTGAATTGGTTTCTCCTAAGGCTTGCTCTTTTGACTTAGAAATATGATGTGTTACAAATATGTCTACTTACTTTCCCTACCAAGCTCCACATACAAGCCATATTCAAAGAGTAGGAATAGTATAGGCATAATGCCTTGGTGAGGACATAGTTCCACTATACACAAAGGAGTGATTGAGATAATCAATTGAGGTACTTATAATCTAATTTGAATCTCTTCGGAATTTATGTGGAACTTGATATCTAGGCTATGCTTGCTCCATTTATTGTTCTATCTTTCAATTACCCATGAATAGGAGAAGGCATAACTCCCATAATGACTTAAGAAGGGTGAAGTACCATAGCCACTTTTTGCAATACTAGGTAGAGTATTTTGTTGTGCACTTAGTGCTTTTGAAAGGTAGAACATTGTAGCAACTCCTGATCATCAACCTAAAATCTTGACTTTGCTCGGGACAAGCAAATGATAAGCTTGGGGGAGTTTGTTGACGGTTGTTATATACCAATTTCAACCGTCAATATAACTCAATTATGTGAAGGATTGATCATTTCTTGCACACATCACCTTTCTACTTGACCTATTTCCACTTGTACTTGGAGAAATATGTGTATGCAGATATTTATACAGTAATTGAGGAAAAGTATGGGGACCAATCCTATAAAATATCATCCCAGCCAATCAGGCGATGACACGTGGAACCACAGAAGTATCTGAGGCCACCCAATGGTGTAGCACCAATATCAGTCAATGGGACCCACCTGGTAGCGACCTGGAGGAAGTACGTGCCGTTTGGAGCCCTGACCAGGTCGGCCGAACCAGGGGGTCGGCCGACCTGGTCCTGGCGCTAAACGTGGTCAACTTCCACGTGTTGGCTCCTCCCGGTTCTCTAGAGTCAATGACGACTGATTCGCGCGCTTTTGGTGGTGGGAACCAACCTCAACACTAGTATAAATAGGACCCCATACCCCTCACTTCAACACACACCACTTGGGCATCATTCTATTGTATACACTATCTTCCATAGTCCTTAGAGGAGTTAGGATGTAGAGAGGAGAGCCTCTAGTCCCAAGTCCAAATTGGGAAAGGAGTAGAAGGAGTCTCTATTCCCAATTCCACATTGGGAAAGGTATATCTCATGTATTCCTTCTTGTATTTGTGACTTTGTGCTCAACAAAGATATTATCTTTAGTCCTCTTTTATACGTATGCTTGGACAAAGTGTTTCTTGTTTGATTGTGGAGTCCATGTAAGTGGAAGGTATAGTCTTTATGATTGTACTCTCATGATCACATCTTATGGTCGTAAACACTATAGACCCCCACTATAGTCTATGTAGTTATGATATGATTATATTAATATGAATAACTATGCTATGCAATCAACATTGGTTCAACGATGATTTAGTTCATTGCCTTAGGATGGCTTGTGCTGCAACTCTTAAGGTATTTGCTTAGTATGCTAGCATGGTGCTAGGGTATTTAAGTAGCGTTCGATGTCTCGTAGACCCACGGATTGAAGAGGTAGGCAGTAGGTGGTAACAGCCCTATCTGTCCTTCGTAATCCTCCACGTTCAGCTATGCCAGAGGCTCTTGGCGGGAGTCGTCCTAGTATTGCTAGGAGTAAGCCCGTGCCCGAAGCAAGCATCTACTGCAAACTACCTTGAATTAGGATCAATATTTTGAATTCCTCTCTGTTCCTTGCCTACCAACCAACTTTGTGTCCTTGGGTGAGCTAGTCGAAAGATTAGCACACACGTTCTTTGGATTCGATACTTTTGGGAATACTCCTTGAGGGGAAGTGCTACAACGGTATTTTCGTGCTCTTGTGGATAACTCTGTGGTGTTAAGAAATACCAACAAGCATTTCTGGCGCTATTGCCGGGGAACGGTTGCTGTTAATCTTTGAACCAAGATCACCCTCATATCATATCCCCCTTATCTATCATCTTACCTTTCTTATTCTTACCTTACCACCACCATATAAATGGAGCAACCCACCATCTTTTCTTACTCTGCTCCGAAGGGCAAGTTCTGTGAGCCACAGCCTTCGGCAGAACCTATTTGTTCAACCAGCTATAAACTTCACCCTGGCTTTATAGCCATGGTTCGGGAACAATCCTTCTCTGGAACGTATTGTGAAAACCCTTACCACCATCTACGAGAGTTCGAACAACTGTGTTCATGCCTCCTAATCAAAGGTATGACACAGGAAACTCTCAAATGGAAGTTGTTTCCCTTTTCCCTCAAGGAAAAAGCCAAACAATGGCACAACCACTACGTTGGGAAGACAAACGGTGATTGGAGTGAATTACGAGATAAATTTTGTCTTGCTTTCTTTCCCATTGCCCGAATTGTTTCCTTACGAAAGGAAGTACTATGCTTCCAGCAGATGGAGAAGGAATCCATAGGTGCAACTTGGGACATATTTTCTCTTTTGAAAAATTCTGGTCCAGATTTGTTAATCCCTGATCCAATGCTTTTGCAACATTTCTTCATGGGATTAAACAAAGAGTATGCCCTATATCTTGACATTACAGCCAGAGGATCTTTCCTCCATAAGACTCCAGAAGAAGGCAAAGATCTTCTAGACATAATTCTAGAAAATTCTTCCTTCATAATGGGTGTTAATGAGCCTCCCCGAGAGGAAGTTGTGTCAAGAACGGAGGATACACTCTTGGACAAGGATGAACCCATTTCTTATTTACCCCAAGCCATGCCAGAGGAATCCTCTCCCGAACCTGAGACTACGAAGGTAGAAAAAATTCAACCCTCACAGTTTCCATTTTTCTACGAGGAAGAGCTTTTTGAAGATTATGGAAATACCTCGAAGTATTGTTGCTATAGGAAACCTTCATTGCCACCAACTCCACCTGAACCACCTGACAGGGTGTTCGTCCGTCAGACGGTCAAGGAGTTGACCTCTATCCTAAGCAGAGAGTGTACAGCTGAAGTCTAGAATTCACATGAAATTCTTCGGATGACCTCACCTTTGGCTACCATTTTATGTTCTATTAGAGGGACACCAATGAGAATCCTATACAACCCTACCGTTGGAGCAAATCTCATTTCCGATTCTTGTGCTCTCGCCATTCTTGGTGATGTGCCATTGGCACCAACACGCAAATCCTTCTGAGATTCATTTGGAACCATTCTTGAAGGATGTGGGGTTCTGCAACAAGTGTCTGTTATACACAAAGATGTCGAGGCTTTCCTAGATTTTCGCGTGTTCGAAATCCAAGATTTCAACATCATGATAGGGATTCCCATAGAAAAATTTCTCATGGAAGTTCCTTTGGAAGGAAGCCTCAATATCAATCTTGGAGGGAGAAATTTCTCCATACCTATTCTGCGCTCAAAGAACACATCTGCAGAATCTCTGATCCAAGATGAGCCAATGGAGGAGGTTAGGACTCTTCAATTTTTAGAACCCCCTAAAATTGAAAGAGAAGAAGACTACGTCCAAGAGGAGGATGAATTTCAGGTGGAAATTGAATTACCAAAAGAAGAGCCCTCCCCAAAACCTCCTATTGAGCTCAAGATTCTACCTCCAGGCCTACGTTATGCCTTTCTAAATGGCGATTTGGAAGCCCATGTCATCATGAGTGACAAGCTTTCAGATGATGAAACACTCATAGCCATGTTCGAAAGGCATAGAGCTTTTTTTGGATATTCACTTCAGGATCTCAAGGGAATCAGTCCAGCATTATGCACCCATCGTATTCCTATTGACCCTGAGAGTGTACCCTCAAGGGAACCTCAAAGGCGATTGAATAATGCGATGCAGGAAGTTGTCAAGAAAGAAGTCTTGAAACTTCTGTATGCCGGGATTATTTACCCTGTTCCTCATAGTGAATGGGTAAGTCCAGTTCAAGTAGTGCCTAAGAAGGGAGGTATGACGGTCGTTCAAAACGAGAGGAATGAATTAATTCCTCAACGGACCATCACGGGATGGAGGATGTGCATTGACTACCGAAAACTTAACAAGGCAACAAGGAAAGACCATTTTCCATTGCCCTTCATCGATGAGATGTTAGAGCAATTGGCAAAACACTCCTACATCTGTTTCCTTGATGGGTATTCGGGATATCATCAAATTCCTTCCATCCCGATGATCGAAGTAAGACCACGTTCACATGTCCTTACGGGACCTATGCCTACCGGCATATGTCCTTTGGACCGTGTAACGCTCCTGCCTCTTTCTAGAGATGCATGATGTCTATATTTTCAGACATGATCGAGGATATCATGGAAGTTTTCATGGACGATTTCTACGTCTATGGAAAAACTTTTGATCATTGTCTAAAAAATTTAGACAGGTTCTTACAAAGATGCCAGGAGAAGGACCTTGTGCTTAATTGGGAAAAGTATCATTTCATGGTCCGGGAAGGCATCGTTCTTGGACACTTGGTGGCCAAGAGAGTGATAGAGGTGGATAAAGCTAAAATTGAAGTATTGAAAAACTTCCACCTCCTATCAATGTTAAGAGAATCCACAACTTTTTAGGTCATGCGGGGTTCTACCGACGATTTATCAAGGATTTCTCCAAAATCGCTAGACCCCTCACCAACCTATTAGCTAAAGAAGCTCCCTTTGAATTCGATGAAATGCCTTAAATCATTTGATATACTCAAAAAGGCACTGATCTCAGCTCCAATTATCCAACCTCCTGATTGGACGCTGCCATTCAAAATCATGTGTGATGCCAGTGACTTTGCTGTTGGTGCGGTCTTAGGCCAAACCAAAGACAAAAAGCATCACGCAATAGCCTACGCTAGCAAAACTCTGACAGGAGCCCAACTCAATTATGCCACAACTGAGAAAGAGCTCCTAGCAGTAGTTTTTGCTATCCACAAGTTTAGATCCTATTTGGTTGGAGCAAAGGTCATAGTCTACACAGACCATGCTGCTTTGAAATATCTGCTTACCAAAAAGGTTGCTAAACCCAGGCTAAATCGGTGGATTCTTCTACTCCAAGAATTTGATCTGGAAATAAGAGATAAGAAAGGAGTAGAGAATTCAGTAGCAGATCATCTTTCGTGTATGGAAGTCACACAAACCATGGACATACCTATCAATGACTTCCTACGAGATGATATGCTCCTCAAGGTGACAGACTCTCACCCTTGGTATGCAAATATCTTGAACTTTATGGTCACGGGATACGTACCACCAGGGGAGAACAAAAAGAAACTCATTTATGAGAGTCGTAGACACCTTTGGGATGACTCTTACCTCTATCGAGTATGTGCCGATAGCCTTCTTAGAAGGTGCATCCCATCAATCGAAGGCACCAAAATTATAGAGAAATGCCATGCTGGCCCCCATGGTGGTCTTACGTTGTTTACCGTACTCAGGCAAAGATCTGGCAGAGTGGATTCTATTGGACTTCAATGTATGAAGATACCAAGGAATTCATTCGCAGATGTTGGAAATGCCAGAAGCATGGAGGAATCTCTACTCGCGATGCGATGCCCCTAACATACAATCCCCAAGTGGAATTATTTGATGTATGGGGTATTGATTTCATGGGACCTTTTCCTAGGTCTTATGATTGCGAGTATATTCTGGTTGCCGTCGATTATGTGTCAAAATGGGTAGAAGCATTGCCATGCAAAAATGTTGATTCCAAGCAAGCAAGGAAAATGTTCCATGAGATCATTTTTCCACGCTTTGGAACTCCCCGTATGGTCATAGGTGATGGAGGGTCTCATTTCATAGATAAGACCTTCCGGAACTTTTTAAGGGAACTTGGAGTCCAGCATAACATTGCTACCCCATACCACCCACAGACAAGTGGTCAAACAGAAACATCTAATACGCAAATTAAGAATATTCTGCAAAAGTCTGTCTTGGAAATGGGAACGGGATGGAAGCAAAAGCTACTCGACGCATTGTGGGCATATCGTACTGCCTACAAGACACCTATCGGCATGTCTCCTTTCCAACTTGTCTATGGGCAGACTTGCCATCTTCCCGTAGAATTGGAACATAGAGCGTATTGGGCCATCAAGCGGTGGAACATGAATCTTAACGAAGCTAGAAATCACCGATTGCAGCAAATCTCTGAGTTGGAGGAATGGAGAGATAAGGTGTACCACAGTGCCATAATTTATAAAGAGAGAACCAAAAGATGGCACGATAAGAGGATTATGCCGAAAGAGTTCAAACCTAGAGATAAAGTTTTACTCTTTAACTCTAGGGTTAAACTCTTTGGACATGGGAAGCTTAGAAGTAAATGGGAAAGACCCTTCACTGTAGTAGAGACTTCATCCCATGGAGCAATCACACTCCAAGGTGATGACGATCAACTATTCAAAGTGAATGGGTACCGACTCAAATTATTTCTCGATTCCCAAAAGGATATAGAAAAAGAATTTGACGTGGTAAATCTAATCGATTTCCATGCCATTTCTTTCAATTCTGTTTAAATTATCCATGTCAAACTAATGGGCACATCCAATTCTTCTTCTAGAAGGCCCATTTAATCGACCCGAGAAAATGTGGCCCGAATGGAGCCAGAAGGGGATCGGCCGAACCCTAGGGTCGGTCGACTCTCCCTTCGTGCCGTTCGCGTTCTATTTTCTTGTGTTGATCCTCCTCGATATCCTCCACAAAATCCTCTGTGAAACGCGTCGTTCCCAGCCTATTTAAAGGATGGAAACAGAGGGGAAAGTTGCACCTCATTGAATCATCATCTTCCTCCCGTCCTCTTCATGGCCAACAAGAAGATTGTGCCTCATGCCTCCTCCAGCTCAACCTTCATCCTGAGCGGAGACATTAAGCCGGCCAACGACAAAACTTCCCTCGCCTTGGAGTCCATCATGGCGATCAATGTCAAGCCATTTGCCATGATCCCGCCTGCGATGACTCCACGCGGGCGCAACCCTACACCTCGTAGCGCTGTCCGATCGCTCTCCCCTCGGAGAATGCTGATGAAGTCGACGACGCCAGGCCGTTCGACTTTGGCTGGGCTGAGCCCAGTCAAGACGCGTCTTTTCCACGAAAAAGACGAGTCTCTCCCATCGTTGTAGCCCGGCGAAGAGTTCATGTATATGTGAGCCACCACTATAAGACGCCCACCTGTACCTCGCTAGAACGCATGGGAGATCGCTTTCTTATCCATGGGGTGCGCAAACCCGAAGGAGGCTGCGCTAAGGGCCTATTCAAATGCGTGGATGATCTGGCAATGGTGGAGTCGATGGGCTCATCGCCCTCCAAGATTAGGCGGCACATCCCACCACCTGCCATCAACGGGCCACCCGGCCAGTTCGAGGGCAGTGATGAGGACTCTCCTCGTGCCCCTAAAGTGGCACAACTGACCAAGGAACTCGCTTCTCCCCGCTTGGAGAACAAGAAGCTGACGGACTTGGTGGCTGAAGGGCGCATCGAGAGGGCGGAACTGAAGGATGATATCATAGCCCTTAAGGAGGAGATTGACGATGTTCACCGTGGCATGAGCGCCAAACTGCGGCGCTTGTGCAGTGCCGTCGGGGAGCCCGACATCTACAACGCACCATAGTTTAGATGTCCCGACAGCACATGATGCTTACTGCTTAGGATTATATTCTTTTCCAAACATTTGTTTTCTAAAGCTAGGCTAAATAATGTAAGCATCCCCATATTCTGATTTCAATAAAGTAAACTTACCAGTTCATCTAACACCGGTAAAGTTCCCCCCTTTAGTTTATTTTGTTGAATAATGAATTCAGGAAACAAGTGTGGGGAAACATGTCCCCAAGTCACGAAATACCGACGTGAAAAATTAAAGTTGCATATCAAAACATGTCGTGACCGAATGAGCAAAACGACCCGACGAAACAGAGCCACAGAAGAGCCAACAGGAGGTCGGCCGAACCCCCTGGTCGGCCGACCTATTTTCTGCTCCATACGACTCCGTTTCGCTCTAGAAAATCGGTTTGGATTTCCTATCCCCACTTTTATGCGTTACCTTGCTATTCGAGTTGATTTCGTATTTTCATTGCATATCTAAAATGAATCAACTCAACAAATTGAAATAAAATTTGGTAGTCAAGAATTTGCTTAAGCCAAAAATTTGAATACTTTATATTTCAATTCATCACTTTGTTTATGATTCCCATAATTCAATTGGAAAAACACATCATCTAGGTATTTGACTAGTGTGATATGGTAAATGAGTTCTTTAGAATCATCCTTTTGCTTGAATTTGATTTTGACATTTGTAACAATTTGAAGTCTTGAACTTTGCCTAAATCTCTCATTGGAAATTTATATACCCACCAAGGCCATATGATACATTCATTGAAAACCACAAGCATATGCCACTTTGCTTGTCATTGAACTTTGTCAAACCCGTGACCCAATTGAGTGACATGCATGAACTTTTTGAATTGAAAACTCTTGTGCACTCCATTCATGCGAAATTTCTCACATTGAGAGTTTGCATCCATCGATCACCCATCTGCCAAAAAGAAACTCCATACAATACAAATGAAAGCCTCTCTAAATATAAAAAGGAGTAGAAGACATGGCTACAAGAAAAAGAAAAAGAATCCACTCTTGAAAAAGAGTAAGAGTGCTAAAAAAAAGTAGCCATGTTTCATCCTTAAAAGAGAGCAAATTCATGGGAGTTATCACCTCACCCCTCCATTTCATTCATGTGCACAAGAATTTTCCCTTCACTTTGTTCATTGCATAAGTCTCTCTTAGGATCAAGTTTTTGACTTAGTAACATATGAATTGCAAATGTGTGCCACATTCATCCCTACCAAGCTCCAGATATATCCACTTTTAGTATAGGGACAAGAATTGGCAAAACATGCCATCGAGAAGGCAAGGGCAAATGTTCCTATGACTTTCAAATATAGCAATTGCCAAATCATTTCAGCAGAGAATGATCCAAGAGAACTTCATCCTAACCGTTCCACTTTTCAAACACCCAAGATTGATGTGGTAGCCACATACACAAAAGGGGATCCATGAATTCAGGTATAAGTTGAAATATCTAGTATCCTTATTTTCTACCTTATAACAAATTCATGACAACACTCTAGTTCTTCTTGCCTTCACTCGAGGACGAGCAAAGGACTAGGTGTGGGGGAGTTTGTTGACGGTTCTTAAGTACCACATTTTGACCGTCAATTCACCTCATAATGTGCATAAAAGAAACACAAAACATAGTGATAGGGCTATACACTAACCCAATTCTACAAGTGTTGGTGTATATTTGCATGCAGGTAAATTATTACCCAAAATACCAAAACATGCAGGGATGAATCCATGAAAATAGATTTCAACGAATCAGGCAATGACACGTGGCAACACATGGATCAAATGGCCCACAAACAGAAGAATACGAGGCGATCCAACGGTGTTGCACCCATATACATCAAGGGGGACCACCTGGAAGCCACCTGGAGGAAGTACTCCCCGAAGGGAGGCTTGACCAGGTCGGCCGAACCAGGGGTTCGACCGACCTCTTCCTGGCACCAAACTCGGTCAAATGACACGTGTTGGCTCCTCCCGACTCACTGGAGTCAATGGTGACTGATTCACGCATTAATTGTGGCGGGAACTGACCCTTCTCCAACTATAAATAGACCCCCTCACCTCACTTCTCACACACACCAAAAGTTGAGAATAGTACTACACTCCAAAGGTTTAGAATAGTCCTAGAGGCTACCAAAGTAGAAGGAGAGTGCGGTGAAGAGTCTAGGAGAAGGAGGCTTGGGCTTGTCAAGTACCTCTTCCACACTTGTACCCCTACATAGATTTTACTCAATCAAGTAAGCATTTGTGAATTCAATACAAGTTTGATCTTTTACTCTTAGTAGTTTGCACAAGTAGTTACTTGTGGGTTCACTGCTTCAATTCATTAGAGGCTCTAGTTGTAGCTTTGTGTTTGAAACAATTAGAGTAGTTATTTAGAATGTAAGCGTGGTGCTTAGGTTATAAATCATCAGTGGATATCTCGTAGACCCACGGATTGAAGAGGTAGGCAGTAGGTGGTGACAACCCTATCTATCCTTCGTAATCCTCCACGTTCGGCTATGCCATAGGCTCTTGGCGGGAGTTGTCCTAGTATTTCTAGGAGTAAGCCCGTGCCCGAAGCAAGCATCTACTGCAAACTACCTTGAATTAGGATCAATACTTTGAATTCCTCTCCATTCCTTGCCTACCAACAAACTTTGTGTCCTTAGGTGAGCTAGTCAAAAGATTAGCACACACGTTCTTTGGATTCGATACCCTTGGGAATACTCCTTGAGGGGAAGTGCTACAACGGTATTTTCGTGCGCTTGCGAATAACTTTGTAGTGTTAATAAATACCAACATGGAGCCTGGGGCCCGCGCTAGGACAAGCGACCTCGTCAGTCACCGGAGGGTGATGATGCTGACTTCAAGTGCCTGGTGCACCGAACCAATGGCCACAGTGCTAGTGAGTGCCGGGAGGTCATGAAGCTCGCGGAGCGTTACCGCGAGCAGAGACAGAAGCAACAGCGCCAAGAGGGCGAGCCTCCCCGCCAGAGGGAGGGTAAGCAGAAGTTAGACCCTATGGAGGATAGAGATGAGGTCATGGGGTACCAAGAGCCCCACAGGGCAGTGAAAGCCGTCTTCACGAGTGCTGACTCGGACACTAGCAGCGACCAGGAGCATTGGAAGCTCCTCTATGACATCTATGGGGGAGCCTCGGACCCCATGTCTCGGAATGCGGTGAAAGTCCCGCTACGGGCTGTGGCCGCGGTGGCCCCAGCGCCAAGCCCTGCTCCCCACAACAAGTGGATGAGCATTGCAATTGGCTTTGATGCCTCAGACTGCCCAAAGAACATGGCAGGGGTTGGGGTGCTCCCGTTGCTTGTATCCCCGACCATCGCCAATGTGAAGCTTCATTAAGTGGTAATTGACGATGGTGCATGCCTCAACCTTCTCTCAATTGCTGCCTTCCGGAAGCTGCAGATACCCATGTCCCGGCTCACACCTTCGAGCCCGTTCTCAGGTGTGGGCCCAGGGCACATCATGCCCAGTGGTAGCATCCACCTCCCGGTAACCTTCGGTACTCCGAAGAACTACTGTACGGAGAGTGTTCTGTTCAATGTGGCAGACGTCGAGCTTCCCTTCAATGCCATCATCGAAAGGCCGGTGCTATACCAATTCATGGTCGTAGCCCACTACGGCTATCTAATCCTGAAGATGCCAATGCCATCCGGAGTCCTCATGGTCCGGGGAGATCGCACTATGGCGGTGTCAGCCTTGGAGCATGTGAGACCTATTTGTGTTGAATACATTGGTTTTGACAATAAAAGTTTTGAATGCTGCCATAACATCTTCTTAGCAAGGTCCGACTCTAGCTCTGAGCTTCTGCAAGGTCTCACAATAGGTTTGACTTTCTTTGTCTAGATCCGACATGTGTTTGGGTAAGTGAACGTGGCCTAGAGGGGGGGGGGGTGAATAGGCCTTTTGAATTTCCTGCACACTTAATAGAGTTGTCAAAAACTTGATTGATCGGACTAGTCTGGTTATGTGGGCAGACTAGACTGGTGTGCTGAAATATATGAATTGATTAAGTGTTGTTTGGGAAGCTGGGTTCTTCTAGCAGCGAAAATGAGAACAACAGATTCTTTGATTTAAGATTAGTGTATGAATGCACGTGAAGACTTGTGAGCAACTTAAATTGTTGTTTAGCAATCAAGTGATCTAGTGAACAAAAAGTAAAGTAAATGAGGCACAAGAGACAAGCGAATTTTTATCGAGGTTCGATCTCACCACGAGATCTACGTCCTCGTTGAGGAAGCTCACATAGAGCCGGGTCTCCAACCCTTTCCCTCTTCAAGTCACCACGAAGGTCGACTTGATTCCACTATCACGGGTAATCACCGAGTTTGTGGGGCAACCTCACACGTTGAGGGCTCCCACGAGAATTACAACGAAAGAGGCGATCAAATACACTTAAAAGTATTACAATGTAGAGTATAAGTGTAGAAAGATCAAACCCCAAGAGCTCGCAAGAAAGGAATGACGATCTCCCAATCCCGAATCCAAGTGTTCTAATGATTTGACTCTTTTTGCACCTTAGATGTGTGGGGAGATGTGTTTGGGGCTCTTGGGACAAAGTGGTGGCACTAGGGTTTGTGTTTTCAGCAGTATTCGACGTGGATGTTGTTTGGAAGGTCGTGGATTCTCTATTTATATGGTTTCCAAAAAGTTACCGTTGAAAAACCCTAATACCGGACTAGTCCGGTGCAAGTCTGGACTTGTACGGTCATAGTGTAACTCGAAGTCCAGAAAGCCTGGCGGACTAGTCCGGTCCAAGCTCGGACTAGTCCGGTGTTGTGTGAATGTTGACTCTAGAAAGTACAACGGACTAGTCCGTGGACTAGTCCGGTCTCCACAGAAGGAAGACTACAGAAAGTTCAACGGACTAGTCCGGTAGACACACGGACTAGTCCGGTCTCCCGATATGAGAGACTCCAGAAAGTTCAATGGACTAGTTCGGTGGACACACGGACTAGTCCGGTCTCCTGAAAGGGGGTACTCCAGAAAGTGTAACGGACTGGTCCGGTGCATTGTGAAAGTTAGGTTAATTTTAAAGCCCTTACCCCTGCGCAAAGTTTTGATCTCTTGGATTGTGTCTTTCATACACTCCCTATACATTTAAAATCTAATTTGTCTTCCAAGCTCCATCAAAGTATCTCTCTTTGGACACCACTCCATTTTTCATCTTTTTGTGTGCACCGAGCTGTTTCACTTGTTTGTCCTGCAATCATCTCAATAGTTTCATTAGGATCTCATATGTTTGTCATCAATTAGCCAAAACCCACAAGGGATATCCTAGATGCACTTACAATCTCCGCCTTTTTAGTGATTGATGACAACCATTTGAGATATCACAAATGAGAGTAAAATTTTGATTTTCATAAGGTGTGCACATATGAGAATAACGATAAATCCACAAAAAGCTTCTCACATATGCACACACCTTATGGTGGGGTGCCTAGCAGGTGTGTGATCAACAAAGTGTGATGAAATAAAGATAATTAGTAATGACCATAGAGATAATCATTCAAGCAACAATAAGCATCACACAGAAGAAAAGAAGTAGTGCATTACAAAGTTTTAAAAATAGGTACATGTCCTCGATCATAAAAGCATAAAGAGTACAACTAAAGATAGTCTCAAACTACTAGTATCAATCTCTCCCCCCTTGTCATCAAGGCACCAAAAAGGGAAAATTGATGGGAATCACTCATCACCGCTCCCTTCTTCAGTTTTGGTCCGGTCATCATATTCACTACCATCATCATTTGCTGGAGCAGGACCTTCCTCAGAGTCCTCGAAGGCGGGCGGGGATCCAACCGGCTCAATCTCCAGCTTGTCACAGATAGCTTTGATGTTGGCATTGCCATATTGTTGATGTTTCTTCTACCTAACTTCAATCTTGCGGCAGTAGGCAAAGATGGAGGTGAGCATTTTGAGGACACCACTGGAGGGTTCATAGACAAGTGCAGAGCCTAGAGGAGCAGCTGCAGATCTTGTGGCATTCACATCCCGTGATTGTTTAGACCTCCTCTCAACTTCAGGGGAGGAAGGAGCAGTAGGAGCTGAGGGAAGAGTGTACTCGGTGGGCTTTTGCTGCTTCAACCCCGTATGAGAGACATGTGAAAGCATCTAGCCCCCCCCCCCCCCCATGAGGTATGATTTCGGTGATTAATGACAACCATTGGATTCTACTAATGAATTTGTGGATGCAAGGTCTCCCATATCACTCAATCAAATGAAATCTATATGAATATGAACATCAACTAATGATCATTGGAGACCCCTAAACAATCACTTTATGAGATCAATCAATGTTATGAAGATTAGAAGTAAAAACTCATATGTCAAAGTTATTCAACCATAATTGACAACACTCAATGCTTGACAATCATCAGAAGAATATTTACAACAAGTGTCTAAGAGGTCAATCGAGAAAATTCCAAAAGAATCACTTAGAACAACTCAAAGCAAACAAAATCAACTCACCGGATCAACTGATGTTTCCAGAAAACAACACATCGGTCGAGTTGGTTCAGCAGAAGAAGAAGACCTCAGAACAATGTACTCACCGAATCATCCGATGTTAAGGGCAATGTTACATCGGTCCATCATTACAGTATGCAATATCCTTGGAATAAGTAGCACCGGATCATCCGATGTACATAAATATACACATCGGTCAATCACTCCAGTAAGCATCAAGTCTGAACCAATCCTGGAGGAAGTGCCACCGGATCATCCGATGAGAAGACAAGAGTAACATCGGTCTAACAACGGTCATATCTGACACAGTGACATCATCTAAAGTGAACTTGACCTATGATAACTGAAGGGAGAGCATCGGATCATCCGGTGTTCGCAGAGCAGTGATGTCAGCCTATTTTTCCAACGGCTATTTCGTGGAGGCTGGCTATTTATACCCCTTCAACCTGTTTATTCGATAAGTCTTGACTACCAGACATACTCCACACATCCTCAAGCATTCAAGACATAGAGCTACCACTTCCATATCATTTTCACCACTTGTACACCAAGAGATAGGCTAGAACTAGCTAGAGATAGTGCTTGTGTGCCTCCATTCTTGGTGATTGGAATCTCTAGTGTAGTGAGAGCTGTAAGGGAGTGTCCCTTGGTGTTTGTAATTGAGAGAGACTTCCGGAGCTTGCCAAGACGATTGTGGAAGCCCGGAGGATCCAAGTTGTACAAGGATTGAGCTCCACCTTGCCGAGGTTGGCGAACAGAGAAGAATAGTGAAGAGCCCTAGTCTCGGTGACTTGGGTGTGGCTATACCCTTTGGTGGGTGCTACAACGTGGATGTAGGAAGATCTTGACGATCTTGCCGAACCACGGGATAAATCTTCGTGTCTCCTCGGGAGTTTGCATTCTCTTCCTCTCACCCTACACTTATGCATTTTATATACCGCGAAGTTGCTATTTACTTCAATGCATAGGTTGTTTGCGTAGGGAATTGGGCTTTTAGTAATTAAGTTTTATTGCTTTGATTTTTGAAAAGAAGCCCAATTCACCCCCCCTCTTGGAAATTCGATCCTTACAATTGGTATCAGAGCTAGGTTGCTCATAGGATCATTCTAGCTTCACCGCTAGAGAGCTAAAATGGCCAAGATTGGGGGTTCAGTTCCTATCTTTGAGGGCAAGAACTTTGCCTATTGGAAAGCACGCATGCGCGCTTATCTAGAGGCTATTGCTCCCAAAGTATGGGAAGCGACCCACGCGGGGTTTGGTGAGCACAATTATGTTGGTGATCAAATTAAATGGGATGCTAAAGCTAGAAATGCAATTTATGAATGTATTAGTCAAGATGTGTTTGCTAGGATTGCTAGTAAAGAAAAGGCTTGTGAAATTTGGGCTTGCTTAATAGAAATTCATGAGGGTTCTTCTCGAGGCAAGGAACTAAAATATCACATGCTCAAAGCCAAATATGATGAGTTTAAAATGCTACCTCATGAAAATGTCAATGAAATGTTCTCTCGTTTGAATGTGCTTATTGAAGAAATTAATGCTCTTGACATTGCTTCTCTTGGCAAAGGACTCATCAACCGCAAGATTCTTATGCTCCTTCCCAAGCCAAAGTACAACATCATCAACTCCATGCTTCAAAAAGAATCTCTTGACCACATTGAAGTTTCGGAACTCATTGGAGAGATTCACGCTCATGAGATGAGTGTACTTGGGATGATGGAGCAATCATCTTCAAAGACAATTGCTCTAAAGGCCTCCACCAAGAGAACAAATCTCAACAAAAAGAAAGCGGTTGAGCCTAGCCCAAGTGAAGAAGAGCAAGCATCAAGTGAAGATCACGATGATGAGCTTGCATCAATGATGAGAAAGTTCTCTCGCTTAAACTCCAAGATTGCCAAGAAGGGATACACCTTTGATCCCAAAAAGAAAGCATTTCTACCAAAGGGAGATGACAACAAGACTTGTCATAATTGTGGTGATCAAGGTCATATCTTCTATGATTGTCCAAAACTGGACAAAAGAAGAGAGAACCACAAGAGCAAGCATCGCAAGCTTGAAGATAGTGAGGATGATGAAGAGGACAAGCCCAAATCAAGATCTTTTGGGAAGAAGAAACATGACAAGGGCAAGAAGGCAAAACTCTTCCCAAAGAAAAGAAAAGGACCACAAAAGGTGTTCATGTGTGAGGCAAATGAATGGGTCACCAACGAAGAATCAAGTGATGAAGAGAGTGAAGCGGAAGAAGAAAGTTTGGCCGGCCTTGCCATTGCCAACAATGATGACTCACCTCTTCATCCACCACCCATGTGCCTCATGGCTAAAGGTAACACCAAGGTATGTGATGATTCTAGCGATGATGAGCTTTCCCCCGATGATTTAACTTCATTAATAAATGAATATCATACTATCATTAAGAGGGAAAAGAGCAAGGTTAAAGCTCTTGAAGAAACTCGTGCCAAGCTTAAGAGTGCTAACCTCAATTTGCTTGACAAGTATGAAAGCATACTTAAAGAGCATGACACGCTCAAATCCCATGTCAAGCAAATTGAGGAGGGTAAGGCTAAAATCAAGCTAGATCATCATGAACTTAACTTAGCACACCAATCACTCCTGGGAGAGCACAACAAGTTAATACAAGAACATCAAACACTTAACCTTGCTCATGAAGTGCTTGATCAAGAATTGAAAAATATAAAGAAACAAACTCTTAATGACAATGTATCCATTACTTCTCATGCTACTAATGTCTTTTACAAGTCTTTGCCTTTGAAAAAGAACACTAGGGAGAAGGACTTGTTGGAAGAAATTGAGAGTCTCCGCACTAGTGTGGCTAGACTATCAAAAGGAGAAGTCAAGCACAAGGAAATCCTCTTCCAACAAGCAAAGGCCTTCAACAAGAGAGGACTTGGATCCTTCCCGATGCCTAACAAAGGAAAGGTGCCCTCACCGGAGCTTAGAACAAGCTTCATCAAGGAAGTTGGTTCTTATTGCCAACATTGTGAGATCACCAGTCACCATACCAGGGAATGTCCTCTTCCTAACGAACCTTCTCCAAAATTGCCTACTAACTACAAGTCTACTTTCAATGATCATTATTATCTCTTAAGTAAAGTAGATGGCAAGGTGAAGGCAAGGTTCATCGGCAAGGACATAAAGGGCATGAAGGGGAAGCTCCCCAAGCAACTTTGGGTCCCAAAGACACTTGTATCACACATACAAGGACCTAAGTTGGCTTTGGTGCCAAAAATAAAAAATTGAATTCATGTGTGTAGGTGAACTACAAAGCCGGTGGAAAGCATTGGGTACTCAATAGCGGGTGCACTCAACGCATGACCAACAATGATGGTATGTTCACCTCCATAGAGGACCCCCGACAATCATGAACAAGTCACCTTTGGTGATAATTCTAAGGGGAAGGTGATTCGGTTTGGTAAGATTGTATTTTTCACATGGTTTATTTATTTCAAATATGTTGCATGTTAAGTCACTTAGTTTCAATATGCTTTCTATTGCAAAAATTTTGTGATTTTGGGCTAACGTGCACCTTTAGCAAAACCGATGTTGTTGTGACAAGCCTAAAGTTGAGGAGAGCCATGATCAAGGGGGAGCTTCAAGTTCCAACATCTACACATCGACGGAGAATTATTTATTCATAAAATTTATGTCGATGATATTATTTTTGGTTCAACTAACGAAGCTCTTAGCCATGAGTTTGGCAAAATGATTACTAGGGAATTTGAGATGTCAATGATTGGAGAGTCAACTTCTTCCTTGGATTTCAAATCAAGCAACTTCAAGAGGGGACCTTCGTCTATCAAGAAAAGTATACCAAGGACCTCTTGAAGAAATTTCAAATTGGTGATTGTAGCTCAAGAAGCACTCCAATGGCAACAAATTTTCATCTCGACGCGGATAAGGACGGTAAACCTATTGATCAATCCAACTACCGTTCTATGATTGGTTCATTGCTTTATCTTACCGCATCTAGGCCCGATATCATGTTGTGCCCAAATTCTTTATATGAAGCAAATCCTTTTGGACTTTGGTATTAAACTTGGTTGCGTGTCTCTCCTTTGTGACAATGAAAGTGCGTTTAAGATAGCTAAAAACCCCATTCAACACTCCTGCACTAAGCACATTGATATTCACCATCATTTCTTAAGGGACCATGAAGCTAAAGGAGACATCTCATTGCGAGGTGTTAGGTCCGAAGAACAATTGGCGGATATCTTCACTAAACCACTTGATGAGAAAACTTTTTCTAGGCTAAGAAGTGAGTTAAATGTGCTAGATGCATCGAACGTCATGTAAGTTGCCATAATCATGTAAGAATGCATTTCATATAGGTCTTGTCTAACTTTCAAAGGATAGGGGTGAGCAAGGGTTAGCTTGGGATGGAGGTTCCTTTGGGTTTCCCCAAGGCTTGGAGAGTGGCTCTCGCTGAAGAAGCCTTTGAAAGGTTCAAACTTGGCGAGATAGATTTACTTTATGTCTTGCATGATGCCTGCCATATAGACTTGCACTCATATTTAAACTTCTTACATTGTAAATTGTTTGGCATTGCATACGGTAGATTGTCACAAAGGGGAACCCACCTCATGAGAAAGAGACTTGTTTGAAATGCAATATCTCAACTCATATGATGTGGGAAGAACAAAATGTTAGGTGCGTTAATGCCTAAAGGAACATGCTTTTAAGAGATAGAAGGCTTTATCCTCTAGCTCACAAAGCATGGGCCTTACATTTTATTTGGATAATTTCCTCCCTATTTTCTCGGTGTTCTATTTGCTCTAAGGCTTAGCCAAGTTATTGGCAATTAGCATTTATGAGGGGTAAGGGGTTGCCCAAAAAGTCCTGAGACATGTGTTTCTCATTGTTTGTTTGTTTGGTCAAAGGACATATATGGGATGTTGCTGTTTTATAGTCATCGGATTATCCGATGCTTAGGCTAGACCATCATCGGATCACTTTCTGTTCAAAAGCCAAGGGTCAGCTCAGTCAGTAACACAAATCAACCGACGAGTTCATTCTGGGAAACATCGGTGCATCCGATGTTCACATTTCTGGAACTGTGCCAAATTCCACGATGCAAATCCCTTCCACGTCAGACCATCCAGTGTCAACGGTACCTTTTTGAATACCCTTACTGTGCCATTTGACCGATGCCTCTATCTTTTAACGTCGGTCTATCCGGTGTTAAAATTCAAGCTAGGGTTCAGGACCCACCTTTTAAACGCCGCTCCGCCTCCATTTTCTCTCTCCCCGACCCCGACGCTCGCTCACCTCCGCTGCCGTCGTTCCGCTTGCCCTACCGCCCTCCGGCCGCCGCCCTCCGGTCGCCGCCGCCCTCCGGTCGTCGCCGCACCACCGCAGCAGCGCTGCCGCTGCCGCTTCCTCAAGCGCCGCTGCCGCCGCTTCCTCAAGCGCCGCCGCCGCCGCTTCCTCCAGCACCGCCGCCTCCTCTTCCTCCACTGCCGCCCCAAGCAAGCCGCACCACCGCCACCCTCGCCGTCGTGGTGCCTCCCTCTACGGCCGCCACTACGCCGCTAGGGTTTCCGGCCACGACGATCTTTGTGTCGCCATTCCGTGCGCGTGACATCGTCAACTTCATTCTCGCGCATCGTCTCAATGGCTCATGACAAGAAGGGAAAGGGCAAGGCCATTGCAGAGCCAGCCGCAAAGAAGCAAAAGCTGTCGAAGGAGGAAAAGAAGGCTTTGATGGCCGCTCGCGCCGCCGAGGAGCGAGAGCGTGGCCGAGGAGGATCACTGAGGATCCGCGAGGCTCGTCTGAGGCAGCGTCCCGTGCTAGATGAGTCCGAGGAAGAAGAAGAGCCGGAAGTGCCGCTTGTTCGCCGGTGCTTAGCCAGGACCCGTGGGGGTCATCCGCCGGCAGTACCTCGTTCGAGACCGTCTGCTGCCGATCATCGAGAGGACAGGGCGGCCCAGAGAGCCGTCTACGAGATGGACACCAATGTCCGTGTTGGTGAGGGTGTCCGGTTGACAGATTACAGGAAGATGAAGGCCAAGCAGCTCAGAAGACTCAGATGGAGTGTTTTGCTTGAGGAGTGGTTCTCGCAGCCCAGAGAGGCACTTGTGGACAGCCGTTTTTGGACCGTGACTCAAGCGTCGCTGTACGAGGCCTATAGACGCCGAGGCCATAAGCTCTTCCAGCACAACTTCATGGACTGGGATCAGCTTGCCCTGGCAGCCGAGACAGAGATACGCCCCTACTTTGAGAGATATAGAGGGCTGGTGGAGCTGATGTCCTACGAGAGGAGTGCCTACGTGGAGGACTGGGTTCGCGTATTCTACACCACCCTCTACGTCTCTGAGGGCCGCAAATATATAGACTTTATGTTCATGGGACAGCACCGTCACTTGACGAGACAGACTTTGGCACAGCTGCTAGGAGTGGATCTCCATGACACTTGCCTGCACGAGAGAGTGTATGGACAGGCAGACACGCCGAGGAGGCCGCTCACTGGAGGAGTGGCACCACCACTGGAGGAGATTCGCTCTCTGTTTGCACCGTCTTTCTCTCCAGACCAGCCGAGAGTACCGGCACTACTGACTCTAGCTGCGCGCACAGTGCACCTTGCCTTGCGCCACACAATTTTGCCGAGGTTCGGATACCTAGAGGGGTTCACCAGCCTGCAGCAGACCCTCCTGTTCTACATCATGAACGGGATGGAGTTCGATATTGTGTACATCCTCATCTGTGAGATGGAGGACGTGATCACTAATGGAGTTGGCATGATGAGGCAGCTTGTGTTTGGACACTGGATCAGCTACTTGCTCTCCATGGTTGTTCCTGAGGAGTCCGTCGTGCGTGACAGTCTGACTGACGAGAGTGTCACACGGTTCAGCCACTACCGTGCTCCAGCTCCTGGAGACCGCCGCCTTGGCCGTCCAGTCGAGCGTCAGGTCCGTGCTCGGCTATCAGAGGAGGATTGGTCAGATCTGCAGAAGGAAGATGAGCGACTTGCACAGGCAGAGACTCGGGGTGAGGACCTTCAGCACATTTTGGTTCGAGAGTGACAAAGATGACAGTGTTGAGGAGTACTTCCCACCTCCTCCCTCACCCAGACAGCACGACGCAGAGGCTGGAGGCTCGACCGTGCCCCCTCCTACTCCACCTCCCGTCTCAGAGGCATAGGTCTCTCAGCCGTTCGAGCTCACCTCCCTCCTCCAGCAGATGGTTGAGCAGCAGCGCCTGGACCGGCTTGCAGCTGAGAAGGCCCGAGCTGAGCAGGTAGCACCTCTTTTTGAGCTCCAGCAGCAGCAGCAGGAGATGCAGCACCAGATCGCCTGCGAGAGGCGAGAGGACACTGACCGGCTGACGGGGCTGAAAGACCAAATGCACCAGCGCTCCCTCGACCAGCAGCAGCAGACGCAGCAGGCGATGATGGGCATCCTGGGGTTGATCACCAACCTTTACACCCAGACCGGGATGGCCCCGCCGTCGCAGCTGCCAAGCTTTGCTCCACCCCCGCATGTCCTTGCTCCAGCTGCAGCTTCGGTGCCGACCACGCCGATCCCGACGATCATCATGTCTCCACTGCTTGCTCCAGGCGCACCGATCCACTCTCCGCTGCCGACTACGACGTTGTTCCAGCAGACGCCGGCATCCGTTGTCAGTGCCCCATTGCCAGCAGCTCCGACTCAGTAGGCACCGATAGCGGCTCCTACAGCTCCCTCCACTTCCACTCCAGCTTCAGTCGCAGCAGCAGGCAGCAGCTCCGATGACAGCACCCCCCCCCCCCCCCCCCCGATGACCAGTTCGTGATCGCTCCGAGCACTCAGGGTTCTTAGGCACTCAGATCCCTTTTTGGTGTCTTGATGCCAAAGGGGGAGAAGAGTTAGAGTAGAGTCAGGGGAGGATAGCCTAGCCTCAGGGGGAGTGTCCTAGCTGTAGGGGGAGTTTGCCTATATCTTTTGTAATTTGGTGTTTTTGCTACTCATTTGCTATTCATTGAGTATTCATGTGCACTTATTCTCTTGAGTTATTGATCGATTGAGCTTTCGTGTTATTAATCTCCTTTGAGTCTTCAAGTTTAAAATGCCATATCTTGTATTCATTGCATATCTTCTTGAGTATCGTACTATCAAATTCATTATTATTATGCTTCACTTGTTGTGTTGTCATCAATCACCAAAAAGGGGAAGATTGAAAGCATCTAGGCCCCCCCCCCCATGAGGTATGGTTTCGGTGATTAATGACAACCATTGGATACTACTAATGAATTTGTGGATGCAAGGTCTCCCATATCACTCAATCAAATGAAATCTATATGAATATGAACATCAACTAATGATCATTGGAGACCCCTAAACAATCACTTTATGAGATCAATCAATGTTATGAAGATTAGAAGTAAAATCTCATATGTCAATGTTATTCAACCATAATTGACAACACTCAATGCTTGACAATCATCAGAAGAATATTTACAACAAGTGTCTAAGAGGTCAATCGAGAAAATTCCAAAAGAATCACTTAGAACAACTCGAAGCAAACAAAATCAACTCACCGGATCAACCGATGTTTCCAGAAAACAACACATCGGTCGAGTTGGTTCAGCAGAAGAAGAAGACCTCAGAACAAAGTACTCACTGGATCATCTGATGTTAAGGGCAATGTTTCATCCATCCATCAGTACAATATGCAATATCCTTGGACCAAGTGTAGCACCGGATCATCCGATGTACAGAAATATACACATCGGTCAATCACTCCAGTAAGCATCAAGTCTGAACCAATTCTGGAGGAAGTGCCACCGGATCATCCGATGAGAAGACAAGAGTAACATCGGTCCAACAACGGTCATATCTGACACAGTGACCTCAGCTAAAGTGAACTTGACCGATGATAACTGAAGGGAGAGCATCGGATCATCCGGTGTTCGCAGAGCAGTGATTTCAGCCTACTTTTCCAACGGCTATTTCGTGGAGGCCGGCTATTTATACCTCTTCAACCTGTTTATTCGATAAGTCTTGACTACCAGACATACTCCACACATCCTCAAGCATTCAAGACATAGAGCTACCACTTCCATATCATTTTCACCACTTGTACACCAAGAGATAGGCTAGAATTAGCTAGAGATAGTGCTTGTGTGCCTCCATTCTTGGTGATTGGAATCTCTAGTGTAGTGAGAGCTGAAAGGGAGTGTCCCTTGGTGTTTGTAATTGAGATAGACTTCCGGAGCTTGCCAAGACGATTGTGGAAGCCCGAAGGATCCAAGTTGTACAAGGCTTGAGCTCCACCTTGCCGAGGTTGGCGAACGGAGAAGAATAGTGAAGATCCCTAGTATCGGTGACTTGGGTGTGGCTATACCCTTTGGTGGGTGCCACAACGTGGATGTAGGAAGATCTTGACGATCTTGCCGAACCACGGGATAAATCTTCATGTCTCCTCAGGAGTTTGCATTCTCTTCCTCTCACCCTACACTTATGCATTTTATATACCGCGAAGTTGCTATTTACTTGAATGCATAGGTTGTTTGCGTAGGGAATTGGGATTTTAGTAATTAAGTTTTATTGCTTTGATTTTTGAAAAGAAGCCCAATTCACCCCCCTCTTGGGCATTCGATCCTTACAACATCCTTGACAAACTCAAGTCCCGTCACTTTCTCAATCATGAACATGATGTACGGGGCATACCCGCAATACCTATTGGGAGTGATTGAGATGTTCACAATGTCGTTGTAGATATACTCGAAGACATTGAATGGTCTTCTTCCACTAATGACCTTCATTAGGGTCCTCAAGGTTCCTTGAATAGTCCCCGCATCTCCATCTTTCGAGGCTATTGTCTTCCTCAAGATTCTGTTGAGGACCACAAAGAAGGGCTTCAAATATTTGATGTTGGTAGGAGTATAGGGCATCCTTGTGTCATAGAGGAACTTGAGCTCATCCTTCTCCAAGGGTTGCAAATTTTGGATGACAAGATCATGATCCAAAGTGTTTTCAAGGTGAAGAATCCTTGCAAACTCAACATAAGTAACACTATACTTGGAATTATGAGTCATCCAAGTAAGACTGTCTCCGTCACCCCGAGCAAAGTAGAGCATAGAGTAGAATTGGGTGATGATCTCATTGTTCCAGTCATTCTCAAAGGAAAACAGTTCCTTCAGACCGTGCCTCTCTAGGGCCTCAACCACCTCGTGAAAGGCAGGATACTTCTTCGACTGCATGTATCCAATGTTCACCCATTGACTCTTCACAACGGGATTCTTCATCTTCACGTACACATGCTCGTAGTAGTCGACATGGAAGTTGCTCCAGAATCTTGGGTCTGAGCATTGCCGAGGTTTATTATACACATTAATCTTCCTGAAGCTATCGGCAAGCTCACCCCCTTTTCTGGTGAAATCCTCACTGGAACGTTGCCTATTGCGGTGACTTGGGTTTTTCATCTTCAGGGGCCCAATGGGACCGCTAGCAAGCCCCTTCCCTTTGTTGAGAGCCCTCTTTGGCCCTGAGGAGCTCTCGATAGCTTTTCCTTGGGCCTTCTTGATGACCACCTTTCTCTTCTTAGGCAAATTGTCATCAGAGGGTGGAGAGTGGACATTGACATCATGTCTTTTCTTCATGTACCTCTCCTTGGCTCTCCTCGCTTTTTCACGTTCAACTTCATCAGCGTGGAAAGAACTGTCATCTGAGCTTGAAGACATCATGCCTAATAAGGAGTTCATGGATTAGATAAGAATGAACCAAGGATCAAGGTCAAATTAGGGATTTAGATGTCAGAGACCGGACTTGTCCGGTTTTAGAGTGCGGACTTGTCCAGTGTACCGGACTTGTCCGTATCTGAGCGTCGGACTAGTCCGGCTTGGCAAGGACCCTAATGATTTCCTTGAATTCCAAAACTTCTATCTAAGGATACAAAATGACATGAAGGTGGTAGGAATACATCTATGAAGCCAATGCACAACCTTGGAATCAAAGGAAACGAGCTAGAATGAGAAAAGTTGAGATTTTGGTTTTAGGGTGAATTTTGCCGAGATTTGAAGACTCGAGTTGAGGAGGCTTGAATCTGTCCGGAGGGGAGGATCAACTCGATGAGGAGAGGATTCCCCACGGAGGAACCTTGATTTTTGAGGGCTCAACTCGAAGGAATCTTCGGGGGGCTAGGGTTTTGGAGAGAAGAGGAGAGGTGAGGGAGAGCAAGTCCGGTCAAGTGGAGGGAGGTTTGAAATTTTGATTTGGGCCGGCCAACTACTTATATACGCGGCCGACTGGACTAGTCCGGTCAGGGAGACGGACTAGTCCGGTGCCCCTGGAAAACCTAGGAGTGAGAGACTATCCGGACTAGTCCGGTGGTAAACCTGACTAGTCTGGTGCCTCTGGAAAACCTAAGTATTTAAGATAATTAAAAGTGATCCAAGGACAAGTTTTGCAAATAATCTGGGTAATTATGACCAGAAGGCAATCAACAATGAAAAGTGGTCATAAACTGCAAGATTTCTTCATTAAAATAGTTTTCTTAGAAGAAAAAGAGGTGAGGAGCAGTTTTTAACATTAAAATGCGACATTTGAAGTTTCAACCAGGTATGCAATGTTTCAAGCAACATTTCGAGAGTCAAGAATATTAAGTTCATTTCTAAGATCACAAAACCATTTCTCATCTAATGGTTTGGTGAAAATATATGCAAGTTGTTTTTTAGTCCTAACATGTGAAATAGCAATGTCACCTTTTAATGAATGATCTCTAAGAAAATGATGACAAATATCTATGTGCTTAGTTCTTGAGTGCTCTACAGAGTTGTGTGCAATTTTTATAGCACTTTCGTTATCACAGAGAAGCGGGATATGGCTAAGATTGTAGCCGTAGTCCCAAAGAGTTTGTCGCATCCAAAGCAGTTGTGCGCAACAACTACCGGCTGCAACATACTCTGCTTCCGCTGTGGAAAGAGCAATGGAGTTTTGCTTTTTAGATGACCAAGAAACTAGGGGCCTACCAAGGAATTGACAAGTCCTTGACCTGCTCTTTCTATCAACTTTGCATCCTGCATAGTCGGCGTCGGAATACCCTATCAAGTTAAACTTGGATCCTTGGGATAACAAAGGCCCAAGTTGGGTGTGTGCACAAGATACCTTAGGATTCTTTTTACAGCAATTAAGTGACACTCTTTAGGTGCGGCTTGAAACTTTGCACACAAGCAAACACTAAGCATAATATCTGGCCTAGATGCACATAAATAAAGTAAGGAGCCGATCATGGACCGATATACCTTCTGGTCCACATTTGGACCGTCTTCATTGAGGTCGAGATGTCCGTTAATGGCCATGGGTGTCTTGATGGGCTTGGCTTTGTCCATGTTGAATTTCTTGAGAATGTCCTGTGTATATTTGGTTTGGCTTATAAATGTACCTTCTCTTAGTTGCTTCACTTGGAATCCAAAGAAGAACTTCAATTCGCCCATCATTGACATCTCGAACCTATCTGTCATAATTTTGCTAAATTCTTCACAGAAAGATTTGTTAGTGGATCCAAAGATAATGTCATCAACATAAATTTGAAATATGAATAGATGATCATCAAGATGTTTAGTGAAAAGTGTATAGTCAGCTTTACCAATTTTGAACCCGCTTTGAGTCAGAAAATCTCTAAGGCACTCATACCAAGCTCGAGGAGCTTGTTTGAGGCCATAGAGATCCTTACACAGTTTGTAGACATGATCGAGATACTCTTGGTCTTCGAATCCTGGTGGCTGCTCCACATAAACTTCCTCCTTGATTGGACCATTCAAGAAAGCACTTTTGACGTCCATTTGATACAGCTTAAAATTATGGTGAGTAGCATATGCCAATAAAATACAAATGGACCCAAGTCTAGCTACAGGAGCGAAAGTTTCATCGAAGTCCAAACCTTTGACCTGAGAATAATCTTTGGCCACCAATCTCACTTTATTTCTTGTTACTATTCCATGTTCATTTTGCTTGTTCCGAAAGACCCATTTGGTTCCAATGATGTTCGCCTTTGGTCTCTCCACCAGCTCCCACACTTCATTTCTTTTGAAGTTTTTCAACTCCTCTTGCATCGCCATCACCCCGTCTGGATCCCTTAAGGCTTCTTCTACCCCGTATGGTTCCAGAAAAGACACAAAAGAATAGTATTCACAGAAATTTGCAACTCGAGATCTAGTATTTACTCCCTTAGCAATATCTCCAATGATATTATTGACAGGATGGTCTCTTTGCATGCTCTGATGCACTCTTGGTTGTGGAACTTGTGTAGTTGCTTGTTCTTCATTATCTTCATGTTCATTGTCTCCCCCTAGATCATTGCTCCCATGATTATCTTGATATTCTTGATTTTCCTCATCTTGATCTTGTGAAAGAGCTCCCCCTTGATCATTGCCTCCGTGTTGAAGTTCATCTTGTGCATTTGAGTCGAAAGTTCGCTCTTGTGGTAAGATATCACCAAGTCCCATTTTCTTCAGTGCTTCATATGGAGCTTCCTCTTTATCTAGCACACACTTATCAACTTGCTCCACGGTAAGGAGCTCATATGGAGTTTTCTTCAGTAGTTGGTGGAGGTACAGCCGATTCGTGGCATGACAAGCGGTGTTCACCGCTTCTGCCTAAAATCGATCTGACGTCTTGTATTCATCCAACATAGTTCTTGCCATTTCGATCAATGTTATGTTATTCCTTTCGGCGCTCCGTTTTGTTGAGGGGAGTAGGGTGCCGAGAACTCATGCTTTATTCCTTCTTCATCGAGATACTCTTCAACTTGGAGGTTCTTGAATTCTGCCCCGTTGTCACTTCTGATGTTCTTTATGGTTGATGAGAATTCATTTTGAGCTCTTTTCAGAAACTTCTTGAGGATTCCCCGAGTTTCTGATTTATCATACAAGAAAAATACCCAGGTAAATCTTGAAAAATCATCAACAATTACTAAACCGTATTTGTTACCGTCAATGCTGATGTACGAAAATGTACCAAAGAGGTCCATGTGGAGGAGTTCCAGCGGTCTTGCGGTAGTCATCACATTCTTGGCGGGGTGTGGTGCTCCGACTTGTTTTCCTACTTGACAAGCGCTGCACGGCCTGTCTTTTTCAAAAACCGCATCCTTAAGACCACGGATGTGACCACCTTTTAGAAGTTTCTGCAGATTTCTCATCCCAACATGGGCTAGCCGTCTATGCCACAACCATCCCATATTGGTCTTAGCAACCAAGCAAGTGTTGAGTTCGTCTTTATCTTTGTTGAAGTTAACAAGATAAAGCTTGCCCTTCAACATTCCCTTGAATGCAATCGAGCCATCGCTTCTTCTAAAAACGGTGACACACTCATTAGTGAATAAATAGTTGTAACCTTTGTCGCATAGTTGAGATAATGACAAAAGGTTATAATCTAGAGAATCTACATGTAAAACATTAGATAAGGTGTGTTGAGAGGATATTTCAATGTTACCGCTACCAAGGACCTTTCCTTGGCTGTTGTCTCTTAAGTATATGCCTTCACTTGGATCCTTGTTATACTTGTACTCCACAAACATACCTCTCTCTCCGGTCATTTGATTTGTGCATCCGCTATCCAGCACCCATTTAGATCCACCGGAGGAGTAAACCTACAAAAAAGAATTATTCTTTGGCTTTAGGTACCCAAGCTTGCTTGGGTCCTCCCAGGTTAGTCACAAGAGTCTTGGGCACCCACACAAAAGTTTTCAAGTTCTTGTGGCGTGGCCCTATATATTTAGCAATGACTTTTCCATGTTTGTCTTTCATAAGAACATAGGAAGCATCAAATGTACAAAACAATATTTGTAAATCAGATTGATGGGATTTTTCCTTAACAAAGACAATTCTATTCTTAGCATGATTAGGAGTAGACATGTGTTTGTTCCTGTCAAAACCAAGGCCATCTTTGACATTAGGAGGTCTAGTGACCATATATGCACTGCGTGCATATTTGATCTTCTCCTTATCAAAGATGCCGCTTGGAGAGGCATGCATATTATGAGAAGTTGAAGTATTAGAGATAACATTCTTCTTACTAGAGCAAGTGCAAGTTCCGATTGTTGTCGAACTCATATCTTTGGAGGAAGAGCTCTTGGAGGAAGAGGAGTCACTTTGCTTGAGCGACTCAACTTGCACCTCAAGGATCTTGTTAACTTTTGACAAGTTAGCAAGTTCTTCCTTGATTGCAATATGCGAGTCTTATAGCTTTGAGTAAGTTTCCTTACTCAAGGCTAGCTCAACCTCAAGCGACTCGTTCTTCTCTCTTTCAAGCTCGAGAAGCTTTTCAACTTCATGATATCTCTTCCTTTCATGGATGAGCATATCTTCTTATCGGTTAAGAAGTTCCTCCTTTTCAAAGATTTCGTTCGACAACATTTCCATTTTCTTTAAAGCAATTTTACTTAGTCCTCTAAACATTTCTTCATTATCACTAGAGCTATCAAAGTCATCAATAGAGGAATTTAGCGTAGGAGGAGTCAGTCGTACCTTTTTCTTGCCTTCCTTAGCCATAAGGCAAGTGTGGTTGTTCATATCTCGTCCTCCCATGTTTGGGAAGAGTGTGGCTTTCATAGTAGGTTTCTTGACTGTGATAGTGGCTATCTCTTCTTCTTCGTCGGAGGAGGACTCGTCATTTGAGTCCCACTCCTTGCCAATATGAGCATGATGGGCTTGTCTCCTTTTTCTGAAATTTTTCTTTTCTTGAGGTTTTGTTTCCTTCTTCTTTTTATTTTCTTCATAGGGGCAGTCTACCATGAAGTGACCATACTCTCCGCAGTTGTAGCAAGTGCGTCGAGCCTTGGATTTTCCTTTATCCTTGCTTTTGCCTTCATTTGAATTGTTGCCGTGTCTTCTTTTCATCATGCGTTTGAACTTCTTGATAAATAGTACCATTTCTTCATCATCAAGATCAGTGCTCTCGTCGCTTGTATGCCCATCGTCTTGGTCTTCACGAGTTTCTTTGAGTTTGGGTCTGCATGTTGCTTTGAGAGCAACTTCCTTCTTTTTGGAAGAGGTGAGTTTGGCTAAGTCTTTGACGTATTGAGCCTCTTTCTCCATCATTTCATGATTTATGATCTTCTCCAATAACTCATTCGGAGTCATTTTGTGAAATACGGGGCTCTCTCTAATCATTGAGCAGAGTGTGACATTTCTTGGCATGAAGACTCTAATCATTCTTTTGACCACCTCGTGATCCGTCCATTTCTTACTTCCATAGGCACGAATTTTGTTGATGAGTGCCTTCATCCGGTTGTACATGTCTTGAGGTGATTCGCCTTCTTCAATAGCAAATCTCCCCAACTCTCCTTCAAGCATCTCAATTTTGGCTTCACGAACCGACCTATTTCCTTCGTGAGCTGTCTTAAGTGTATCCCAGATTTCTTTTGCACTTTCTAAACCATCGATCTTGGTGAATTCTTCTCTACTTAATGATGATGTGATCACGGCGACGACTTGTGCATTTCTGTGAATCTCTTGTTCTTGTTCTGGAGTGAGTTCCTCATCCGTGTCCGGGATATCTATGCCAGTGCAAACGATGTGCCACAAACTAGGATTCAGGGATATTAGATGCATCTTCATGTTGTACTTCCACATGGTGTAGTCACTTCCGTCTAACTGTGGAGGCTTTCCCATAGGAATGGAGAGATAGTGATTGTTTGAATTGAGACGGTTGTAGTTGTAAGGATGTCGGGAGTAGTCGTGATGACCATTCCCCGTCGTCTTCTCTTCTTCTTTTCCTTTTTGTCCTAGCAGTCTCTTTCTCAGGAGTGCCTTTAGTTGTCGCACTTCTTCATCATCATGTGGGCTTTCTTTCAGTTCAAAGGCTTTAGCTTCTTGTTCCTCCTCATTGATGTTCATCTTCGAGATATCGTTGTTCTTCTCAGAGGCCATTGATCTCTCTGAGATGTGAGTCTCGTTGGTGGAGAACCTTGCTCTGATACCAATTGAACGTGGCCTAGAGGGGGGGTGAATAGGCCTTTTAAATTTCCTGCACACTTAATATAGTTGTCAAAAACTTGATTGACCGGACTAGTCTGGTTATGTGGGCGGACTAGTCCGGTGTGCTAAAATATGTGAATTGATTAAGTGTTGTTTGGGAAACTAGGTTCTTCTAGCAGCGGAAATGAGAACAACAGATTATTTGTTTTAAGATTAGTGTATGAATGCACGTGAAGACTTGCGAGCAACTTAAATTGCTGTTTAGCAATCAAGTGATCTAGTGAATAAAAAGTAAAGTAAATGAGGCACAAGACACAAGCAAATTTTTATCGAGGTTCGATCTCACCACGAGATATACGTCCTCGTTGAGGAAGCTCACACAGAGCCGGGTCTCCAACCCTTTCCCTCTTCAAGTCACCACGAAGGTCAACTTGATTCCACTATCACGGGTAATCACCGAGTTTTTGGGGCAACCTCACACGTTGAGGGCTCCCACGAGAATTACAACGAAAGAGGCGATCAAATACACTTGAAAGTATTACAATGTAGAGTATAAGTGTAGAAAGATCAAACCCCAGGAGCTCGCAACGAAGGAACGACGATCTCCCAATCCCGAATCCAAGTGTTCTAATGATTTGACTCTTTTTGCACCTTAGATGTGTGGGGAGATGTGTTTTGGGCTCTTGGGACGAAATGGCGGCACTAGGGTTTGTGTTTTCAGCAGTATTCGACGTGGATGTTGTTTGGAAAGCCGTGGATTCTCTATTTATATGGTTTCCAAAAAGTTACCATTGAAAAACTCTAATACCAGACTAGTCCAGTGCAAGTCCAGACTTGTCCGGTCACAATGTAACTCGAAGTCCAGAAAGTCTGGCGGACTAGTCCAGTCCAAGCTAGGACTAGTCCGGTGCTGTGTGAATGTGGACTCCAGAAAGTTCAACGGACTAGTCCGTGGACTAGTCCGGTCTCCACAAAAGGAAGACTCCAGAAAGTTCAACGGACTAGTCCGGTGGAGACACGGACTAGTCCGGTCTCCCGATATGAGAGACTCCAAAAAGTTCAACGGACTAGTCCGGTGGACACACGGACTAGTCCAGTCTCCTGAGAGGGGAGACTCCAGAAAGTGTAACAGACTAGTCCGGTCCATGATCGGACTAGTCCGGTGCATTGTGAAAGTTAGGTTAATTTTAAAGCCCTTACCCCTGTGCAAAGTTGTGAGCTCTTGGAGTGTGTCTTTCATACACTCCCTATACATTTAGAATCTAATTTGATCTTCCAAGCTCCATCAAAGTATCCCTCTTTGGACACCACTCAATTTTTCACCTTTTTGTGTGCACCGAGCTGTTTCACTTGTTTGTCTTGCGATCATCTCAATATTTTCATTAGGATCTCATATGTTTGTCATCAATTAGCCAAAACCCACAAGGGATATCCTAGATGCATGTCTTTGATAGCTCCAGCATGTCTTTGTTAAGCTTCGATATGTTTTGCTAGGTCCGACTTATGTTGGTTAGCTCCGACATGTTTTTCTAGCTTCGAATTTTGGGATGACTACTTCTGACTAGTTTTGGTTAGCTCCGACGCTAGGTTGTACTAGCTTTGGTAAGCTCCAGCGCTAGGTTGTAGTAGCTTTGGTAAGCTCCAGCTCAAGCTCCGGTTACCTTTGGCAAGGTTCGAAGCTTGATCGTAATATTCCAAATTTTCATGTGAAATGTTTCGAACATACTTTATACTCTTGGAAAGTTTGCTTAGTATTCTTTTACTAAGTTTTTGGTGCGTTTTGGTTTATGTGGATGATATCGTTTTGCTATGCTTTGCAACATGCTTATGTGACGTGCTCACGTAAGGTGTTGTGTTTGGAACTGACTTGAGTCAAGTCGCGGACTTGGGCTCGTACGGATTGGTTGTTTATTCATGTGCAGGTGTTGCTTGAGTTCATGTCATGACTGGTGACAGGATCCTTTGGACTAGTCTCAGGGAGGAGATGAGGTTCCAACAACCAAATTCAGGAGGAATTGTGGTTGAGCGGGTCAAGAGGTCGCGCAGGATGATTGAATCAAGGGCAGTGCATATGAAAGTTACTGGACGTCGAAGGAAGATGTTTGCACGTATTCATGCGGTGCATGACGTGGTAACATGGTTCCGAAGATGGTTTTATGATGGGAAGATCTGGTTGGAAGGATCGGATCGTATCAGTTGATGACTTTGGCTGCGGCGGAGTCGGTTATGGCTCAGTATGGGAAGTATCGAGTTGGTTATGATAGGATTTTGGGTGCGTCACGAATTTGAGTTGTTTTAGGAATGTGGGATACGTTCCTAATCTGTTTGGAAGTCTTAAAATTGCTTCTATCTGCGTATAGAAGGGTCCTAAGCAGTTATGAAAAGTTTCGATTCGTGATCGGAGTAGGATTGGAGTCCTAGTTGAGATTGGGTTGGCCTAAGGGCTGGTTATATAAGCAAGGGAGGCCAGAGCTTGTGGTGCACGACTTTGGGGCTGTTCCTCTTGTGTTCTATTGAATAAAATTCGTAGTTTGAAGGAACTTTTTGTGCCTTGTTCGTTCGACTTGTTCCAGACATGTTTTACTCGTTGAGTTTCTGGACAGAACTACCTTTTATTGGTGGTTTTATTATAACTCGAGTTTTACAGATCCAATTAACATGATTATTTTTGGTTTGTCTTCACAACTTGATTCTCTATCATATGTAAAAATCTCACGGTCATTGGATTTGTGGTTTCTGATCTACACGAGTTTCTTTTCAGCATTCCAGAACTGTTTTTCTCGGGTAGGACAGATTGACGTTTGTTCGTTCTTTCGATCATAACTTTAGTATCTCTCGACGGATTTGAGTGATTCTTTTTGTGTTTTCTTAGTGACTTGATTCTCTCTTATATATACACTTTTGTCATGGTGAAACACGTTAAGATTAGTTTCACACACGATTTCTCTAACAGATCATTTTTCTACCGAAGGAGTTGGGATTTAATTGTTTCCGCTGTGTAAGATTTTTAAATCTACCATTCACACCCCTCTGGTAGCTTTTCACGTGCTCTTCGATCCTACAATTGGTATCAAAGCCACAATGCTCTAATCATTGTGATTTGCACGTGTTTTTGACTAATCATCATGGAGAAATACTTTGCCAAACCTTGTGTGTTGCTGGTATTGATTTTCAGGTTTGGAAGGAGCGCTTGGAGGCTTTCATCCAGGCGCAAGGCTTTGCAATATGGGAGAAGGTGTACAAGCCTTATGAAGTGCCGTCAAATGATCAAGTTATAGCTACAAATCTAAGAGATATTGACAACAACAACAAGGCTCAAAACTTGATCATACAAGGACTAACTCAGAGCGACTTCGACCGTGTTGCACATCTTCGATCGGAATACGATGTATGGAGAGCACTTTGTGACTATCACGAAGGATCCAGCACAATCAAAGAGGTCAGGCAAGACATGTTCAAGAAAGAATACATGCGCTTCGAGATGCAACCCGGTGAGTCCATCGATGATCTCTTCGCTCGCTTTAACAAAATTCTTAGTGACTTGCATAGTGTCAACGTTAATTTTTTTATGCTAAAAATGCTAGGCAACTTCTTAGTGCATTAGACATGTCAATCTGGGAGATGAAAATTACATCTATTCGTGAATCTATTGTCATGAGTACACTTACTTTAGATGTGCTTTACTCTAAACTCAAAATTCATGAATTTGACATCTTATCACGTAAGAACCCAAATAAGTCTATTGTATTTGTCTCACAACGTGATATGCCTAGCTCCGGCCAATCATCATCCTGCAATACTCTTGCTTTGTTGTCATCACTAACCCTGGAGCAGATCGAGGAATTTCCAGAGGAGGAGCTAGTACTTCTCTCTACTAGGTTCTCAAAAGAATTGCAAAATGTGATAACTAGAAGGAGAGGAAGCTTCGGACCTCAACGATGCTTCGAATGTGGTAAGACAGGACACTTTCGTACAGAATGCCCTAACCTTTCAGGTTCTACTTGCCGAGAAGAAAAACAATCAAGGACGGAGCATTCCTCAACAAATGATAAGAAGGAGAAGAAGGGCTTTACAGATCGCCAACTGGTGAACAGTTTTATCTATGCACTCCAGGAACTTGGCTCAAGCGACGTGGACATTCGAAGTGACGAAGATGAAGATGATTTGGCCAACTTATGCTTCATGGCGGGCAAAACAAGATCAAGATCAAGTCAGGAGGATGCAGAACACAACACTGACGACGATGAGGTATGTTCTACCTGTAATGAAATGTGTGATGCAATTTCTCGTGCAACTATTATTGTTAAGAAAAAGGACAAAAAGCTTAGGGATAATGCTGCTAAAATTGAATCACTAGAATCTGAAATCAACCATTTGAAAACCTTGATTCCTAGTGATGATTCTTGTCCCTCGTGTGATTTAATCTATGAACAATTGTCCACATTAAGAACTGCACATTCCACTACTCTAGATAGACTTGAACTTTAAATTGAAAAGAACAAAAAGCTTGCTGCACTTGACATTGGAAACTTAAAAGATGCTTCTTGTTCTACAATTGATTTGCGTTGTTCTAGTTGTGATGATCTTCAAAAGAAACTAAAAGATGCTATGAATGAAATTTCAATACTGAATAATGCTTTACATTCTTATGAAGTTAAATATTATTCCAATTGCAAATTAAAAGGAAAAACTTCATGTGAAAATTTCCTTGATCTGTCCAATAATCTTGATAACATGCATAGGACATTAGATCGGTTTTGTAATGGGAATAAGAACCTAAAATTGCTGCTGAATTCTTCCAAGTCTTGCAATGATAAAACTGGTTTAGGTTTTGATTCTCATGCTCATGCTAAGGCACATCCACCTAAAATTGTAAAGTCATTAGAAAGTGGTTTGATTCAAATAGTTCCTAAACAAAAAGAAGTGGTTTTCGAATCTGCAGGAGTGTTGTCTCATTCGGTTTCAAATAAAAATATTGCTTGCTCATATAGACATGAACACAAAGTTAAATTTCATTGTACCTACTGTGGTAGAGATGGCCATGTCATAGATTTTTGTTATAGACTAGCTAAACAACAGAAAAAGGAAAGAATGACTGCTAGATCTTATAACTTTCATGTATTTAGAAAAACACAACCTGCTTTGGTGAGTCAGAAATTTGAAAAGGTAGCTTCCGGACCTTCTGGTAAGAAATCCGCAAAAGCAACTCCGATAGTTCCGATAGCTCCGAGAGCTCTCGGACCTTCTGTTCCTTCCTTCGGAACTTCAGCTCTTGCTTCCGGAGCTTCAACCTTGTATTTTGGAACTGCTGCTTTTACCTCCGGAGCTACTGGTTCTTGTGCTAAACGAGTTAAGAATAGAAAACCTCAAACTTTTACTCATAAACCGGCTGTTTTATCTCAGCTTTCGCGTATTTTTCCTGTTGCACGTCATGTGACTCAGTATTGGATTCCTAAATGCCTTTTGACTAACCCCAGTATTGAGTCATCGACGTATTGTGCTTCTATGTAGGTTACACGCTTGAGGAAGGAGAACATTTGGATTATGGATTCAGGTTGCTCACGCCACATGACCGGTAACAAAGAATGGTTCTCCTCCCCCTCTTTTGTGTTACGTGTAGAGAATGTTACTTTTGCTGATAATTCTTCAACTCCTATAATTGCTAAGGGTTCGGTTAGAGTAAATGATCACTACACTTTGAAGGATGTGGCACTTGTCAAAAATTTGAAATACAACTTGCTTTTTGTTTCACAATTGCTAGATGAAAATCTAGAAATTATTTTCAATAAAAACTGCTGTAAAGTTGTAGGTTCAAATAGCTTATTTTTAACATGTCGGTTTGGAAGAGTTTTTAAAGCTGATTTTGATATGTCTTCCTCTGAGCATAGGTGTCTAGTTGCTAATGATTCAAAGGACTTATATTTTTGGCATCGTAGACTTGGTCACGTAGGCTTTGATCACCTAACGCGTGTTAGTGCTCTTGATCGCATACGTGGGCTGCCTAAACTTAAAAGGGACAAAGAAATTGTGTGCTCTTCTTGTAGACATGATAAGATGGTAGCAGGTTCACATACTCCTCTCACACTGATCATGACAACTGAACCGGGTCAACTTTTGCACCTTGACACCGTAGGACCTTCACATGTTCAATCCTTCGGAGGTAAATGGTATGTTCTTGTTATTGTTGATGATTATTCTAGATACTCTTGGGTTTACTTTATGGCGTCTAAGAATAAAGCTTTTAGTCAATTTAAAACTTTATTTCTTAGATTATCAATTGATCACCCAGGATCTTTCAAAGCAATTAGAAGTGATAATGGAACCGAATTTAAAAATCAATCTTTTGATCACTTTTGTGCTGAAAATGGAATAGATCATCAATTTTCTTCACCATATGTACCTCAAAAAAATGGTGTTGTAGAAAGAAAGAACAGAACCTTAGTTGAAATGGCTAGGACTATGCTTGATGAATATCAAACTCCTAGGAAATTTTGGCCTGATGCGATTGCAACCGCTTGTTATGTCTCAAATCGTGTTTTCTTGCGCGCTAAGCTAGGTAAAACATCATATGAGCTCCGGTTTGGACATAGGCCTAGTGTTACGCACTTTAGGGTCTTTGGTTGCAAATGCTTTGTTAAGAAACATGGTAATCTTGATAAATTTGAGCCTAGATCCATTGATGGCATGTTTCTTGGTTATCCATCTCATACTAGAGGCTACCGTGTGCTTTTACTTGACACTAATAAAATTGTGGAGACTTGTGAAGTGTCTTTTGATGAATCTAGCCCAGGTAATAGCTCAAATATTGCAGGTCCAGATCCATATCCGCAAGGGGAGATAATTTTCGTTGAAGATTAGGAAGAGGTGGAGCTGCTACCGAAAATTCAGCAGCTAATGATATTGTTCGAGCTCCTGATTTTGATTCACAGCCAGCACCGACGACCACCATTGCTGGTCCATATCCTCCTCAAGTCACAAGCTCATCGGTTTTGATGAACATGAAGAAGAAGAAGCTTGTGAAGTGTCCACTCCCCTCCGGGTTCTCAAAATTCATCCTCCACAACATATTATTAGAAGCTTGCACCAACGGGTTACACGGTCCAGGTTTTGTGATCCAAACTCTCATGCTCCTCCTTTTTTGTTGCTTCTTTTGAACCCAAAGATATATCACACGCACTCACTAATGAATCTTGGATTATTGTCATGCAAGAAGAGTTAGAAATTTTGAAAGAAATAATGTTTGGAAACTTGTACCTCCACCTCAAGGTCACACTTTAATTGGAACTAAATGGGTGTTTAAAAATAAACAAAGTGAGGATGGGTTTGTGGTTAGGAATAAGGCTAGGTTGGTTGCTCAAGGTTTCACTCAAGTTGAAGGTCTAGATTTTGATGAAACTTTTGCTCCGGTTGCTAGATTAGAAGCCATAAGAATTTTGTTAGCTTATGCTGCATCTAAAGGTTTTAAGCTATATCAAATGGATGTTAAAAGTGCTTTTCTCAATGGCTACATAGATGAGGAGGTTTATCTCAAACAACCACCGGGTTTTGAAAATTCAGATTTTCCTAATCATGTTTACAAACTGTCAAAAGCCTTGTATGGTCTCAAACAAGCCCCTAGAGCATGGTATGATAGGTTAAAAACATTCTTACTTAAAAAGGGGTTTACCATGGGCAAGGTTGATAAAACTCTTTTTGTGCTTAAGCATGGCAATGACTCATTATTCATTCAATTGTATGTGGATGATATTATCTTTGGTTGTGCTTCTCATGATTTTGTGTCCAAGTTTTCAGCTATGATGAGTTCGGAATTTGAGATGAGTATGATGGGAGAACTCACATACTTTTTGGGGCTGCAAATCAAGCAAACCAAGGAGGGTACCTTTGTGCATCAAACGAAGTATACAAAAGACCTCCTAAGGCGCTTCAACATAGACAAAAGCAAGCCTCTTCTGACACCAATGGGAACAACAACAACACTTGAACTTGATGAAGATGGTGAACCCGTAGATCAAAAACAATATAGAAGCATGATCGGATCACGTTTGTACCTCACGACATCAAGACCGGACATACAATTCAGCGTATGTCTTTGTGCACAGTTTCAAGCTTTCCCACGTGCTTCACATCGTCAAGCCGTCAAAAGGATTCTCAGGTACTTACATGGAACTCAAGAATTTGGCATTTTTCTTCCTTCTTCCTCAACTGTTACTTTGAAAGCTTTTTCCGATGCTGATTTTGGAGGTTGTAGGATTGATAGGAAAAGTACTTCCGGTGCTTATCATTTTCTTGGTAATTCTCTTGTTGCATGGTCATCCAGAAAACAAAGTTCAGTTGCACAATCTACCGCCGAATCTGAATATGTAGCTGCTGCTAGCGCTTGTTCATAAATTCTTTGGATTGTTCAAACACATAAGGACTATGGGGCTGATCTAGATAGTGTTCCACTGTTTTGTCACAATACTAGTGCTATTTGCATTGCTAAAAACCCCGTGAAACATTCTAGAACTAAGCACATTGACATTAGGTATCACTTTCTCCGTGATAATGTTGAAAAAGGAAATATTGTGCTTCACCATGTAGATACCGAACAACAATTGGCTGACATTTTTACAAAACCTTTGGATTTCACTCGTTTTTGTTATATTCTAGTGAAATAGAGGTTATTCATCCTCATGGCTTAAATTGAGGAGGAGTTTTGAAACTTGGGAAGTCTATGTGTGAATCTGAAATTAAAATAATATGAGCATAGTATTTCATACATATATGACTTTGTGATTCCTTTTACATGCTGAAAGTTCTTACTACATTACTCGTGTTATACATTTTGTAGTTTTCGCCATGTCTAGTAATTGGAATAATTACTTACACTAAATCTGGTCATGCTTGAACTTTCTTGCTGTTTTGAACTTGTTGCATGCTCACAAGTGCTCTTAATCATAAAGAATTAATCAAGCAATCAACTCACATGTTGAGTTTTTATGAACAAATTTAAATTGAGAAAAGATCAAGAGAATATGCATGCATCACACTTCTTCTTTTGAGATGGCTTATCATTGCACTTAGATATGAACTTGGAAGAAGTTGTGTATGAATAAAACCATGTCCTTAAGCTTTTGATTGTCAAATGACATAGGCTTGGCTTGGTTGGTTAGAATAAGGCAGATGCGCATATAATCTCTTGCAAATATCATATGATCTAAATTTGTGCTTTGAAAAATAATAAAATGCAGTAACAAGTTTCATGCTTTAATATTTTGAAATAGTTAAGTTTGTGAGATCATGACTTGCTAAATTGGAGATTACATTTGATCTCTAGCATGGCTTACACTACTTTATGTATTTCATTGATGTGATAGTGTAAGTTACTTGATAGTATGACTTGGATGAGCTTTGTTTATATGTATATGTTATAATATGCTCATAACTTTTGAAATTTCTCTTCTGAACCTTGCTGAATACATTGTCAAAGGGGGAGAGATAATATGTGATTTTTTAAAAAAAAACAAATATGCAAGGGGGAGACATTGATTACACATTGCACATATTCACAATTGTTTTTGGCACGATTCTTCTCAGGGGGGGAATTTCTTTTTCTCATTTTATTTCTGTTTTACAAAAGGGGGAAAATTGTTTTCAAAACTTTTAATGTGAATAAGCCAATGTTCGGATCTTAAGTGGTGTTGCCAATGCATTCATCAAGGGGGAGATTGTGAGACCTATTTGTGCCGAATACATTGGTTTTGACAATAAAAGTTTTGAATGCTGCCATAACATCTTTTTAGCAAGGTCCAACTCTAGTTCCGAGCTTCTACAAGGTCAGACATTAGGTTCGACTTTCTTTGTCTAGATCCGACATGTGTTTGGGTAAGCTCCGGTGAGCTTTGTCTTTAGCTCCGGCATGTCTTTGTTAAGCTTCGATATGTTTTGCTAGGTCCGACTTATGTTGGTTAGCTCCGACATGTTTTTCTAGCTTTGACTTTTGGGATGACTAGTTCCGACTATTTTGGTTGGCTCCGGCGCTAGGTTGTACTAGCTCCGATAAGCTCTGGCGCTAGGTTGTACTAGCTTTGGTAAGCTCCGGCTCAAGCTCCGGTTAGCTTTGGAAAGGTTCGGAGCTTGATCGTAATGTTTCAAATTTTCATGTGAAATGTTTCGAACATACTTTATACTCTTAGAAAGTTTGCTTAGTATTCTTTTACTATGGTTTTGGTGCATTTTGGTTGATGTGTATGATATCGTTTTGCTATGATTTGCAACATGCTTATGTGAGGTGCTCACGTAAGGTGTTGTGTTTGGAACTGACTTGAGTCAAGTCGCGGACTTAGGCTCGTACGGATTGGTTGTTTATTCATGTGCATGTGTTGCTTGAGTTCAAGTCATGGTTGGTGACAGGATCCTTTGGACTAGTCTCAGGGAGGAGATGAGGTTCCAACAACCAAATTCAGGAGGAATTGTGGTTGAGCGGGTCAGGAGGTCGCGCAGGATGATTGAATCAAGGGCAGTGCATATGAAGGTTACTAGACGTCGAAGGAAGATGTTTTCACGTATGCATGGGGTGCATCACGTGGAAACATGGTTCCGAAGATGGTTTATGGATGGGAAGATCTGGTTGGAAGGATCGGATCGTATCAGTTGATGACTTTGGCTGCGGCAGAGTCAGTTATGGCTCGGTATGGAAAGTATCGAGTTGGTTATGATAGGATTTCATGTGGTTCACTAATTTGAGTTGTTTTAGGAATGTGGGATACATTCCTAAGATGTTTGGAACTCTTAAGATTGCTTCTATATACGTATAGAAGAGTCCTAAGCAGTTATGGAAAGTTTTGATTCGTGATTGGAGTAGGATTGGAGTCCTAGTTGAGATTGAGTTGGCCTAAGGGCTGGTTATATAAGCAAGGGAGGCCAGAGCTCGTGGTGCACGACTTTGGGGCTGTTCCTCTTGTGTTCTCTTGAATAAAATTTGTAGTTTGAAGGAACTTTTTGTGCCTTGTTTGTTCGACTTGTTCCAGACAAGTTTTACTCGTCGAGTTTCTGGACAACACTACCTTTCGTCGGTGGTTTTATCATAACTAGAGTGTTACAGATCCAATTGGCGTGATTATTTTTGGGTTGTCTTAACAACTTGATTATCTATCATCTGTCAAAATTTCACGATCATTGGATTTGTGGTTCTTGATCTACACGAGTTTATTGGCAGCATTCCAGAACTGTTTTTCTCGGGTAGGACAGATTGACCTTTGTTCGTTCTTTCGATCATAACTTGAGTCTCTCTCGACGGATTTGAGTGATTATTTTTGTGTTTTCTTCGTGACTTGATTCTATCTGATATATATCACTTTTGTCACGGTGAAACACGTTTAGATTAGTTTCACACACGATTTCTCTAACAGATCATTTTTCTACTGCAGGGGTTGGGATTTAATTGTTTCCGCTGCGTAAGATTTTTAAATCTACCATTCACCCCAGCTCTGGTAGCTTTTCACGTGCTCTTCGATCCTACAGAGCAGCTCCAAGCACTCGCAGCAGGGCAGACAACGAGCCTTGACGGTGCAAGGGAATGCCGACCTAGCCAAGGCCCGTCCCAACGGACCTCCGCCGCAGCTCCGCGTGTGCTGCCCGCCGAAGACAACATCCTAGTCAAGGTCGTCAGAATCGGCTCCGAGGCTGCCCAGATGACCCACATAGTGGGTAATCTGGATAGCAAATAGGAACTCGTGCTCGTCACTTTCCTCCGAGACAATGTTGATGTGTTTTCCTAGCAATCATCGCAGATGCCCGAGATCCCCAGGGAGGTGATCGAGCATCATCTGAAGATCTACCCCGACGCCCGCCCAGTACAACAGAAGCCCCAGAAGCAGTCCGTCAAGCGCCAAAACATCATCCGAGAGGAGGTTAAGAAGTTGCTCGATGCTGGCTTTATCCGGGAGGTCCACCATCCTCGGTGGTTGGCTAATCCTGTTGTCGTCCCCAAGGCTGGCGAGAAGCTCCGCATGTGCATCGACTACACCAACCTAAACAAGGCATGTCCAAAGGATCCATTCCCACTCCCCAGGATAGATAAAATTGTAGACTCTACATCGGGCTGTGATCTGTTGTGTTTGCTAGACGTATTCCGGTTTCCACCAAATACCAATGTCTAGAGATGATGAAGAACACACTACTTTTGTAACAGTAGATGGCCTGTATTGTTATGTCTCCATGCCTTATGGTCTTAAGAATGCTCTCCCTACTTTTGTACGTGCAATGCATAAAACATTTGGGGACCTCATTAGATACCTGGCAGAAGTGTATGTCGAAGACATCGCGGTAAAAATTAGAAACCACGAATCATTGCTAAACCACCTAGCGCAAGTCTTCAGCAAGTTGCGCATCATGTGCACGATGCTGAATCCCAAAAAGTGTGTCTTCGGGGTCTCTTCTGGGAAGCTGCTTGGTTTCTTGGTCTCACACCGTGGAATCGAAGCTAATCCCGAGAATATTAAGGCGATAGAGCTGATGCGGCCTCCGGCTCACATCAAGGATGTGCAGAAGCTCGCAGGGTGCCTAGCGGCCCTCAACCGGTTCATCTCGAGACTGGCAGAGTGAGCGCTTCCCTTCTTCAAGATTCTGCAGAAGGTTGATCCCTTTGCATGGACCGAGGAGGCGAAAACGGCGTTCTAGGAGCTCAAAAAGCACCTGACGTCCCTCCCCGTTATGGTGGCGCCGGAGCCCGGCGAGCCCTTGCTACTGTATATCACCACGACAAACGAAGTGGTTAGCATGGTCTTGGTCGCAGAGCGGTACAAACCACAATAGCAGCATGCATGGGAAGGAAATCACGACACAAGCACTGAGCCTCAGGTCACGGACCAGGCCATGGATCTCTCTCTGGGGAGCTCCGGAAACCAGGGAACCCCCGGGCCCCAAGCCCCGGAGGATGACACGGATCCTGGGGGCCAGGAGCCCCAAGACCTGGACCCGCTGTGAGGAGCACCGGACCTCTCAGACAGAGATGGAACCACTCAACGACCAGTCTACTACATTAGCGAAGTCCTCCATGAAGCAAAAACAAGGTACCCTTAGATACACAAGCTGTTGTATGCCGTGTTTATAACATCTAGGGAGCTCCGAAATTATTTCTAGAGCCACAAGATCACGGTGGTCAGCTCCTTTCCGCTGGGAACGGTGCTCCACAGCCCTAATGCTACCGGCAATATCGCCAAGTGGGCAGCGGAGCTAGCAGAGTTTGAGCTTGAGTTCCTCCCTCGGCATGCGGTCAAGAGTCAGGCACTGGCTGATTTCTTGGCTGAGTGGACTCCATCACCTAGCAACCCAGAGGGCTCGGACAGCGGAGAAACAGTGCCCAGTGCACCAGTCTTCACCGAGACCCCCTGGACACTTTACTTCGATGGTTCTGCGTGGAAGCAGGGGGCCAGAGCTGGGGTGATGCTCATTACACAGACCAGTGAGCAGTTCAAGTATATGGTGCGCCTTGACTTCAAGGCCACCAACAACATGGCAGAATATGAAGTCCTTATCTTCGGGCTGAAGATAGCGTTGACCCTCAATGTCCGCCAGCTCCTTGCCAAAGGTGATTCCCAGCTAATTGTCAAGCAGGTCAAGGGAGAGTGCAGTTGCAATGACCCCCAACTAGCAGCATACTTGTTGAGTGTTAGGAAGCTGGAGAAAGACTCCGAAGTCCTGGATCTGTGCCATGTGCCCCGAGTTGACAGCTCAGTCACAGACGACCTATCAACAAAGGCCTCCACATAGGCCCCAGTGCCCGAGGGAGTCTTTGCAAGGACGTGAGCGCGACCAACCGCCCGAGCTGCCGAACCAGGTGAAGAGGGTGAAGCTAGCACCTCGAAATTGGCAATCCTGGCGGCCCTACAACCAGGGTGCCCGCCAAGGTTCTTATGCACCATCGACAACTCCGAGCAGCTGGGCGCCCAAGACCCAGAGGCTCGAGGAGGTTCCGATGCATGGATCTGGAGGTTCGGGACTACTTGAAATACAATTTCCTTCCCGAAGAACATGCCCTGGCAGAACGGATTGTGCGGATGGCTAAGGGATACACGCTGGTGGAGCGGGGTCTCTACCGTCATGGTGCCAATGGCATCCTACTGCGATGCATTACCCGGGAGGAAGGCTGCGACCTACTCGCAGAGATCCATGGAGGCGAGTGCGGGAACCACGCATCGTCCCGCACGCTGGTCGGCAAAGCCTTCCTGATAGGATCTTGGTTCCCGATCTTTCGATGAGAATAGGAGGGTTTGATTTGTGGAGAAAAAGACGTTGGTGATCCGACTACACCGTCCCCAAGATGATGCGCCTTAGCGATCAGTACACCGACTCCGAAGTTGTATTGATCTTGCTGGCGCACAATCAACCTGACCACGAGGGCCTTTGTTCGTGCAAGCAATCGAAGAACACGCAATAACAAGAATAACAAGCACTTATCTGTTGAATCAATCTAAAGTGGGGTTCTGGATACAAGTAGACGGGCGATCTAGTCGACACACGCGTGTACAAGGAAGCAACCGAAGCAAACTTTCTAATAAACCAAAACCACTAGCTAATGAGGGCGGCGGCTACCATTTATTACCTCCATAGGGTCATGAGAAACCCTAATCACGAGTCCCTAATGGACTCCAAATGATACATGGGCCATGGGCCCAATTTTGGTGATGCAGCACCATGGACAGAAAAGGTCTTGGTATTAAAATAACGATTGCAGCTGACTCCGAATAGATATGGATATGAGGCCATATACATTTGAAAGTAGACTTGATAATCTTTCTAGTAAGTACTTGAACGCCCAGATTGGAGTCCGTATGAAGTCGGGGTGGCCGTCACAAGTTGGTGAATTCCCGTTGGCTCCTCTCCATTGTTCCTAAGCAAAACATGAAAGCACGTAGTTCCATGGTCTAGATAAGATGGACATAAGGCCAAGAACGAGTTCACCTCATAGTTTAGTTGACGTGCACGAGCGCGAGTGATCAGACTAGAAACCGGTAGCTGAGTTGGTGTGGATGCATCGAGGGTGTTGATGTCTTCATCATCCTCCCCTTATTGCATTTGAGTCGTCCGCGACTCAAGCTCATCTTCTTCTCCCGAATATGGCTTCAAATCTGCAATATTAAATGTGGGACTAACCCCAAAATCCGCAGGCAACTCGAGTTTATATGCATTATCATTAATCCTCTAACACTTTGAATGGACCTTCAGCTCGAGGTAACAATTTAGACTTTCTCAAATCAGGAAACTTATCCTTTCGCAAATGTAACCAAACTAAATCACCAGGTTCAAAAGTGATAGGTTTCTTTCCCCTACTACCAGCAAGTTTATACTTGGCATTCATGCACTCTATATTCTTCTTAGTGGTTTCATGCAATTTTAAGATCAATTCAGCACGATGTTTAGCATCAAAATTCACTCGTTCCATTGAAGGAAGAGGTAATAAATACAATAGGAGCACGGGGTACAAATCCACAAATAATTTCAAAAGGGCATTTCTTAGTACTAGAATGTAGGGAACGATTATAAGCAAACTCCACATGAGGCAAACACTCTTCCCACATTTTTATATTCTTTTTCAAAGCAGCCCTGAGCATGGTAGATAAACTTCTATTCACAACCTCAGTTTGACAATCAGTTTTTGAATGACAAGTAGTTGAAAATAAAATCTTAGTCCCCAATTTTGCTCATAATGTTCTCCAAAAATGGCTAAGAAACTTAGCATCACGATCTGAAACTATTGTGTTTGGCACACCATGCAACCTAAAAATCTCTCGGGAAAACAAATCAGCAACATGTGTAGCATCATCACTTTTACGACAAGGTATGAAGTGTGCCATTTTAGAAAATCTATCCACGACAACAAAGATTATATCCCTCCCCTTCTTTGTTCTAGGCAGTCCTAAAACAAAGTCCACAGAAATATCGTACCAAGGCATGCTAGGAACTGGAAGAGGCATGTACAAACCATGTGGATTAAGTTGTGACTTAGCTTTTTGACATGACGTGCAGCGAGCAACGAAGCGCTCCACGTCTCGCATCATCCTTGGCCAAAAGAAATGACCAGCAAGTATGTCCTCCGTCTTTTTCACTCCAAAGTGCCCCCATCAGCCCACCTCCATGCGCTTCCTGTAACAACAACAAATGAACGGAGCTAGCGGAATGCATAACTTGTTAGCTCTAAACACATAGCCATCATTGAGGACAAATTTATTCAATGTTTTTCCATCTTTACATTTCAGCAGTACATCTTTGAAATCAGCATCATGTTCATATTGATCTTTAATCGTTTCTAATCCAAAAATTTTAAAGTCAAGTTGAGATAGAAGAGTATAACGTCTAGATAAAGCATCAGCAATAACATTGTCCTTTCCCTTTTTGTGTTTAATGACATAAGGAAAAGACTCAATAAATTCTATCCACTTAGCATGCCTACAGTTCAGTTTCCCTTGACTCCTAATATGCTTTAGTGATTCATGATTAGAATGGATAACAAATTCTTTGGACCACAAATAATTCTGCCATGTTTCTAAAGTTCGTACAAGAGCATATAATTCCTTATCATAGGTAGAATAATTCAGAACAGGCCCACTCATTTTCTCACTAAAATATGCAACAGGTTTCCTTCTTGTAACAAAACACCACCCAATCCAATCCCACTAGCATCACATTCAAGCTCAAAAGTCTTAGAAAAATCAGGAAGTTAGAGAAGAGGTGCATGCGTCAACTTATCATTCAGTATGGTAAAGGTGTTATCTTGTGTGGTGCCCCAAGAAAAAGGCACTCCCTTCTTCGTAAGGTCATTCAATGGAGCAGCAATGGTACTGAAATCCTTCACAAAGCGACGATAGAACCCAGCCAGCCCTAGAAAGCTCCGCACCTGTGTGATTGTCTTTGGTACATGCCACCCCTGAATAGCCTCTACCTTGGCTTGATCAACTTCAATTCCCTATGGAGTAACAACATAGCCAAGGAAAGAGACTCGATCCGTGCAAAAGGTGCACTTCTCAAGATTACCAAATAATCGTGCCTCACGTAAAGCATTAAAAACCACACGTAAGTGATCAAGATGTTCATCCATGGATTTGCTATAAATCAATATATCATCAAAATACACAACAATAAATTTTCCAATGAATGCACGCAAAACCTCGTTCATTAATCTCATGAAGGTGCTAGGTGCATTAGTTAACCCAAAAAGGCATGACTAACCACTCATATAAACCGAACTTAGTTTTGAAAGCACTTTTCCATTCATCTCCTAGTTTCATGCGAATTTGGTGATAACCACTACGCAAATCAACTTTTGAGAACACAACAACACCACTCAATTCAACAAGCATACCATCTAAGCGTGGAATAGGATGACAATATCGAATGGTGATATTGTTAATTGCTCTACAATCCACACACATACGCCAGGATCCATCCTTTTAGGTACTAGAATAACTGGAACAACACAAGGACTAAGAGACTCACGTACATAACCTTTGTCGAGTAGTTCTTGTACTTGGCGCTAAATCTCCTTTGTTTCTTCCGGATTTGTCCTGTATTGTGCATGGTTGGGCAATGAAGAACCAGGAATGAGGTCAATCTGGTGCTCAATCCCTCGAAGTGGTTGTAGTCCTGGTGGTATTTCACTTGGAAACACATCAAAATAATCCTACAAAATGTTAGCAACAGCAGGAGGCAAAGAATGTTGCATATCGTAAAGGGAAATCAAAGCATCTTTGCATACCAAAGCATAGGCAACAGAGGTGGAAGCAATCAGTTCATTAATATCAGATTTCGTAGCAAACAAGCATGTTCCCTTCAGAGATATCTCATTTTTCTTGTCAAACACATATTTGGCATTGTTATTATTTTCAACATTAGCATGGTCCTGAGATTTAGTTTTCCTAGCTCTAGCTTCATCATCTTGCACAATAGCTTCAGGAGACATAGGATGCAACACAATTTTTTTATCGTGGTAAAGAAAAGAATACTGATTTGATCTACCATGATGCATAGAATCTCTATCAAATTTCCAAGGTCTTCCTAGCAGAATATTACAAGCTTGCATAGGCACAACATCACATTCAACGACATCCTTATATGATCCAATAGCAAAATTAATTCACACAAGTCTAGTTACCTTTGCCTTATCGCTGTTGTTTAACCATTGAATGTAATAGGGATGTGGCTGTGGTTTGGTGCTTAGTGCCAGCTTGGTCACCATGTCACTGCTGACCAAGTTGTTGCAGCTACCTCCATCAATGATCATGCGGCAAGATCGCTCTTTGACGACACACTTTGTTTGGAATAATGTGTGCCTTTGATTTTGTTCCACTTTCTCCATTTGTGCACTAAGCACACGCTGCACAATGAGACTATCATAGCGTGCTCCATCTTCTGCACCAATATGCTCTTCTTGATGTTCATCGCTACCTGCATAGTCAGCTGCAAGCAAAACACATGTATCGTCATCAAAATCGCTAGCAGATGAGTACTCACCGTCATCTTTAACAATTAGAACACGTTTGCTTGGGCAGTCACACTTCACATGGCCAAAACCCTTGCACTTGTGACATTTATTGTCTCTAGATCGTCTGGTAGATGCTATGGAAGAAGCACTCTCAGTGGGCTTTTGGGTGGTCTTTACTGCTGAACTAGTGGAAGAAGCACGTGGCTTGTTGCCGAAGGAAGAAGGTGCTGCCCGACTTGGTGAATAAGATGGCGGGGAAGCACGCCCAGTCGAAGGAGTAGTCATGCGTGGCTGCCATGAGCTAGTCTTTCCTGCAGAAATATTAGTTCTAGAGCTAGCTCGTCGTCCCTGCACTTTCCTTTCAGCTTTACAAGCAAGATGAAACAAATGGGTAATACTATTGTAATCTTTATAAGCAAGTATGTCCTGAATTTCACGGTTTAAACCACCCAAAAATCTATCCATAGTTGGTTCCTCATCCTCGTCTAAATTACAACGCAACATACCCATTTGTAATTCCTAAAAATACACTTCTACACTTTTAGCTCCCTTTCTCAATTGTTGTAACTTATTTAACAGATCACGTGCATAGTAGGAAGGAACAAATCTAGACTGCATGAGCCATTTCAAAGCATCCCAAGTTTGTAGTATGTTATTAGGATTTTTCTTGCCATGTTCTATCCACCAAACGGAAGCAAAATCAGTAAACTCACTAGTGGCTGCTCTAACTCTTGCGTTTTCAGGAAACTCATGACATGCAAACTTTTTATCAACAGAAATCTCCCAAGTAATATATGCATTTCGGTCATATTTACCATCAAAATGAGGTATCTTAAATTTGATCTTGTTAAAAGTATCATCATGATTGCGTACCTCACGCCGACGATGTCCACCCATACCTTGACGGTTGCGTTATAGCTGGCGCCGTGGCCTAGCTTCCTCATCTTCCCCAATATCCGTATCTGCAGAATAGTCATCTTCATTGTCACGTACAATACTAGGAGCATTGCTCACTTGTCCATCCATGGTGCGTCCACGAACCCTCTCCTCAAGGCGCTGCAAGATGGCTCCAATAGAAGTGTTCAATGTTTGAATGGAAATCTCCAACGTGTTGATTTTGGTGTTGGTGTCGATCTGCATAATATCTAATTGACCAAGGCGGTCACTGGTAAGACAAAAATCTTCATCAAGCGCTTCTGTGCGTAGCCGCACTTGGCGTTCGAAGTGTTGTATAATTCCCCGTGTGTGAGGTGAATGCACGTCTTCGTTTGTATTTGCTCCTCCTGCCATGGTTAGTAGAAAAAAAAAGAACAATCCAATATGAAAGGGTAACATTATCCCTAGCTACAAAGGTGCTGGTGGAGATAACTCGCTCACTCTCAACCTGTTCAATCAAGCTCTTACCTGTTCTTACCAAGCTCAGCAAGAAGGTGATTGCAACCAACAAGTACTGAACAACTTCAAGAGCAGGTGTCAATCTATGGCTTTAGGTGGCTGAACTAGCACAAGGAGCAAACTTTCACCACGTTAATCACAACAAGCTAAATAAATGTTCTACGATAGTATTGTGCTGATCTTAGTCTAGACTGTACTAGAGACGCGAGCTGAGACACCAATGTCGTCACCAAAAACACCCCAAACAACAATCTGATTTTTTTCCTTTTTTTTTGTTTTTTTTTTGTTGGGGTGGTCACCCAAACTCTCTCTAGATGGAATCAGGAGACCCTAGAACAAAATTTGCACATGCGGCTTTTGATCTTGCACTTGCCTTTTTTTCTTCTCTAATTGCTTGTGGCTTTTGTGCGGCTTTTGATTTTGCACTTGCCTTTTTCTTGTTGTCAAACTCAAATTACTAATCTGACTCAAACTCGAAGTAGCAATCTGATTCGAACTTGAACTAGTATCCGACTCAAACTCAAACTAGCAATCCGACTCAAACTCGAAGTAGCAATCTGATTTGAACTCGTAATCCGACTCAAACTTGAACTAGCAATCCGACTCAAACTCGAAGTAGCAATCTGATTCAAACTCGAACTAGTAATCTGACTCAAACTCGAACTACGAATCTGACTCGAACTAGGTGACCGAATGTCACGAATTCGAAACTCTAGTGGTGCAAAACTAAAGACTAGCAACTTGAATCGTCGAAGGAACCATGAACTCAATAAGTCTTGACTAAGTAGAGAAAGTAAAAGGCACAATGGTCTAGGAATAACGGAAAAAAATATCTAGTATTTTTTTGGGCTTTTTCTGGACTATAGGATGATAACAGCGGAAAGAAAAGTAATGGTAGCACTCTCATCGATTAACCTTGCTCTGATTACCACTTGATAGGATATTGGTTCCTGATCTTTCGATGAGAATAGGAAGGTTCGATTTATGGAGGAAAAGACGTTGGTGATCCGACTACACTGTCCCCAAGACGATGCGCCTTAGCGATCGGTACACCGACTCCGAAGTTGTATTGATCTTGCTGGCGCACAATCAACCTTACCACGAGGGCCTTTGTTCCTGCAAGCAATCGAAGAACACGCAAGAACAAGAAGAACAAGCACTTATCTGTTGAATCAATCTAAAGTGGGGTTCTGGATACAAGTAGACGGGCGATCTAGTCGACACGCGCGTGTACAAGGAAGCAGCAGAAGCTAACTTTCGAATAAACAAAATCCATCAGCTAATGAGGTTGGCGGCTACTATTTATTACCTCCCTAGGGTCATGAGAAACCCTAATCGTGAGTCCCTAGTGGACTCCAAACAATACATGGGCCATGGGCCCAATTTTGGTGATGCAGCACCATGGATAGAAAATGTCTTGGTATGAAAATAACAATTGCTTCCGACTCCGAATAGATATGGATATGAGGCCAGATCCGTTTGAAAGTAGACTTGATAATCTTTCCAGTAAGTACTTGAATGCCCAGATCGAAGTCCGTATGAAGTTGTGGTGGCCGTCACGAGTTGGTGCTATTCTGCTGTCCAAGTCCCGTCCGCGCAAATTCCCTTCCCATTGGCTCCTCTCCATTGTTCCTAAGCAAAACAAGAAAGCATGTAGTTCCACGGTCTAGCTATGATGGACACAAGGCCAAGAACGAGTTCACCTCATAGTTTAGTTGACGTGCACGAGTGCGAGTGATCGGACCAGAAACCAGTAGCTGAGTTGGTGTGGATGTATCGAGGGTGTTGATGTCTTCAACACTTTCAGCACGGCTTCTATTGGCCAACAACACTCTAGGATGCTGCTGAGATGGTCAACAGATGTAAGGCGTGCTATTTCCATGCCAAGTAGATCCACACACCAGCTCAAGCATTGTAGGTGATCTCCCCCTCGTGGCCATTCGCCGTGTGGGGGTTGGACATCCTGGGACCTTTCCCTAGAGCTGACAGAGGATTCCGGTACCTCTACGTCGCCGTAGAGAAGTTCACCAAGTGGCCAGAAGCCACCCCAATTGTCACCATTAACAAGCAATCGGTAGTGAAGTTCATCAAGTCGATCGTCTTTAGGTTTGGGGTCCCGAACAGGATCGTTACCGATAACGGACCAAGTTCACGAGTGCAGGGTTCCAAGAATACTGCGAAGACCTTGGGATCCAAATTTTTTATGCCTCTGTTGCTCACCCTAAGAGCAACGGACAGGTAGAGAGGGCAAACCCCGATATTCTCAAGGGCCTCAAGATTTGTACATACACAAGCCTTGAGAGGAATGGTGCAAATTGGGTGGATGAGCTGCCATATGTGCTGTGCGCTAGCCGGACATCAACCAGCCGGGGTACGGGAGAAACGCCCTACTTCTTGGTGTTTGGGGCGGAGGCCGTCCTTTACCCAGAGATCAACATGGGCTCCCCCGTGTCCGGAGGTACGACGAAGCCATGCAGGACCAGCTTAGGCTGAAGACATTGACCTCGTCGACGAGGGACGGATATGAGCAGCCCTACGAAACGCATGGTACAGGCAAGCGCTCCTGCGCTACCATCAGCGGGCCGTGCGCAGTAGGGAGCTGAAGGTAAACGACATGGTGCTGCGATGTATACTCTCCCTTGAAGGGGCAAATAAGCTCTCCCCCGACTGGGAGGGCCCTTCCAGGTAACAGAAGTTTGTCGCCCCAAGTGCATTCGCCTAGCTATGGAGGATGGATAACGAGTGCCCAACCCATGGAATATCGAACACCTCCGTAAGTTTTATCCATAGTCCAACGGTAGGACATTGTTTCTTTTGTTATAAAGGAAGCATAGTGTCTAGAGACAGCACTTGGGTTAACCAAGGCCAGGGAGGTGAGCTCCGGGTGTACGCCCTACAGGTACACTCAGTTCCTATCACCCAGGCCGGGTCGTTCTTCCTGTAAAGTCTGTTCTCTCCTATGAAAACTATAATGAAAGAATGTTTGCCATACCCTGAAGTGTTTTATTCATTTGAAATTACCTTTAGTTTTTGTGAATATCGACGTACGTTCACCATAGCTCATCACCTAGCGTGGGTGCAGTCAGATTTTCCCTCGTCTCTGCAAATAGTGGGAGTTTTGCTGTCTGATTGCAGGTGGGGTTACTTGAGGTACTTGTTATGTATCTGGAGCCTTCAAACCACTCCCTGCCCACGGTGGGTATCAAGTTCTCGGTGTAGAGGCACTGAGTTACTCAAGTTCCCCGCGTCAGCATAGGATTATAAGACAAACGACACTAATAGAGCGTGGGAGAAGAGTGACGGGAGAGCAGAATTACTTTTTATCTATCATGTGTGCAGGCTGTTATGGTTGTGACGCCGGTAAAGCCACCCACGTACTACCGTCGATGGACAGTTGCCTCATCGGAAGTAGGCTCGGGGGGACCGACATCAACGTCCGCTACATTGACAATGGGTGTCGCCGAAGCTCCTAAGCTCCAACAACCCCAGGGGGCCCGGCGTTGACGTTCTCTACATTGACGATGGGTGTCGCCGGAGCTCCTAGGCTCCGACATCCCCAAGGGGCCCGACGTCGATGTTCTACATTGACAATGCGCATTGTCGGAGCTCCTAGGCTCTAACAACCCCAGGGGGCCGGTGTCGACGTTTTACGATGATAATGGGCGTCGCCAGAGCTCCTAAGCTCCGACAACCCCAGGGGGCCCGGTGTTGACATCTCCTACATGGACAGTGGGTGTTGTCGGAGCTCCTAAGCTCCCAGGCTCCGCCAGGGGGCCCATCGTCGTTCTACATTGACAATGGGCATCATCAGAGCTCCTAGGCCCCGACAACCCCAGGGGGCCCGGCGTCAATGTTCTACGTTGACAATGGGCGTTGCAGGAGCTCCTAAGCTCTGAAAACCCAGGGGGCCCAGCATAGACATCTCCTACATGGATAGTGGGTGTCGTCGGAGCTCCTAAGCTCCCAAGCTCCGCAAAGGGGCCCGATGTCGATGTCCTCGAAGCAAGTGTGAGTGCTACTTGGTAAATGTACACAATCAAAAATTATGTACATCTACCAGGGGGCAAGACACAAAATATCAAGGACAAAAATCAGGAGGACCTCATCCATTGAAAGATCATATTACAAAGTCGGAAGATTTCATTAAAAAATTGGAGATGTACAGGCGGGAGCAAGAAAGGAAAGGCCTAGGTCCTATGGATAGCTGAGGCGACGGCTTGAGTAACCTCCTGAACACTTGTCCTGGCGTCCGATAACATGCCAGCACGTACTCGACGACGGTCTTGGCCAAGGACCTCCCCTCTGTTTCCAGCTGGTCCGCGATGACATCACCCATTGCGTCGAGCTTGCCACCAGTGGAGCTAAGGGCTGTCAGTGCTTCGTCCAGCTCCGGCGTTGGGTTAGCTAGATGTACTGGGCTGAATACAAGCGGCACCAGTGCCCCATCGGCTTGCCTCAGGAAGTCCCACACCCATTGGGACTAGCCCGCTCTCGAGCCCTGCAATACCTCTAGTAACCTCTTGGTGGCTGCGAGCTCCGCACCCTCTTTGGCAAGGCGCTCAACCTCTTTGCCGTGCTGCTGAATGCTCTTGTCTAGTTGCCGTTCGTGATCAGCAAGCTTCGACTCCTTAAGGTGGATGCGGTTTTGCCGCTCCGCCAGGTCTTCCTCCTGGCCCTGCACCTTATCCTCCCTGGTGGAGACGTCGACCTCTCTCTTGTTGAGGTCTTGTCCCTTTTGCTAGAGTATGTATATCTCGAGCTGGCACTCCGCATCAAATTGCTTACGGTGGTCTGCCAAGCTCTATTCGCCCACCGATAACTTCTGGGAGAGCACCTCCTCCTTCTGGCCCAAGCCCTTCTGCACCTCGGAAAGTTTGGCCTCCCCCCGTCAAGCTCCTGACGATGCCTCTGGAGAGTCTCATGCCAGGCAGACAAACCTTTTTGGCGCTTGTCTGCAGCCCTGTGTCTTTCCACAACATCCTCATATATCTTCGGAATTCTCGCGTCAAGATCCTTGAGGGCAGCCTCCCTCTCACTGAGCAGTCCATCCTGCTCGAGCAGTTGGGCTTTCTCCCTCTCGATCCAGTCCTCGCGTGGATAGGGCCTCAACTGCGTCCGCTTACTTTGGTTGTAAAGCCTGTCGTGTTAGCGTCCAAGGGCGATGCACTCTTCTTCCAAGGCCTTGCGATCATGCTCAAAGGACAGTGCAACCTGCTGTAGACTAGAGCAGGCGTTGTCGATGGACAACGCCAGGGGAATGGGCGCTGGGCCTGATGGGATCACCTCCTCCTCCATCTCTTCGAGGATGTACGCCGTCATCAGGAAGGGGACCCACTTCACAAGCGGGGGCCCCCGCGGGCTTGAGGCACCTGGGGTGTCCTCTAGAAGCCTGCGACCCTAGCGGCGCTTAGAGGAGGTTTGGCCCGAACAGCGCCAGTCTCCACCAGGCCCTCCAGTACGGCCGCGGATGCCTTTGGACCAGTCCCTGCTGGGGGAGAGGCAGGGTGCTCAACCGGATCCTCTGCAACTTGCAGCGCGGACGCAGGCACGCTAGACGCCACTGGCTGAGGCACCAGGGCCTCAACCACCTTCGGCACTGGGGCAGGAGCTTCAACAATCACCGCTGGACCGGCCACCGAAGCCTCCACTATAGCCGACGAGGGGCCCGGTTCTTCAACTACTTCCGGCTTGTGAGTCGGAATCGCTCCCGCAATCGGTGTGGGGGTCGGCCCCTCAGCTACGTCCGGGTGGGGTACCAGAACCTTTTCTGTAGACGGTGTGGGGGTCGACCCTTTAGAGGCTCCCGGCGCGGGAGGTAGAATCTCCGTAGACGTCGGAGCACACACTGGAATTGCATTGGCACCTGGCAACTCTGCTGAAGCTTGAGTAGGTACTGGTGCTGGCGTCAGAACTCCAGCCATCTCGCTGTCAGGAGCTAGGGTCCTGGTTACTGGCGTAGCCGTATCTGCAGTTGGCACTATCCTTACGCCGCCCGGAGCCTCCAGGTTCCCCGGTGAGGGTGTGGGGGCCAATGCTGAGGCATCTGCCTGCTCAACCCTCTAAACTACCGCGGGAGTGGTGGCTTCCCCTCCCTTCTTGGAAACGTTGTACACTAGAGATGGAAACATTTGAAGAGTGATCTTAACCCGAAGAGAGATCAAGGTAAGAGCATAGTCGTTTACCTTGGGAAGCCCCAAGTACTGCGGAAGCAAAGCCACTTCAGAGTAGGGCCAGAGCCAGAGCCTGATGGAGTCGATGTGGCCGGGGCTCCCGACCCCACAGGGGCCTGTGCTGGTGTCTTCTTGACCGAGGCGTCCCCCAACTAGGAGGGACCTCCCGAGCTTGGCTCCATGCCTGGCGCCAAGGTGGGAGGTGGCCCTCCGGAGCTGGCGCCCTTTGGAGGTTCCTGAGCCATAGGTGGTCCTGCCGCCGGGGACTCAACATGGCTTCAGTCGCTCCGCACCAGTTTCCTCTTCCAGCTTGAGGGCTCCACCGGCGCCTTGCCCTTGCCGGAACTAACAGTTTCACCCCCTGGCTTGGGGCAACAGGGGCTGGCTCCCCAGTGATCCCAGGAACTGTGATCGCGGAGGGAGCCTCCCTCTTCGCAACCCCAATCTCGTCTAGCATTGGCATCGTCTTCTAGAGCTCCCGACAGAACTCGGGAACTAGGTTCAAAGGCGGGAAGGACTCGGGGGCCATCAGGGAGTCGAGCGGGATGGATTTGCACTGGAATTTCTTCAGCAGGGTCCTCAGTGCTTCATCCCTCAACTGGCATTCGACATCACGCTGCGTGAACGTCCACACAGGTCGTTCCCTGAACTTCAGGGGGGGCCATCTGTTCCTTAGGAAGTTCCCAAAAACCATCTGAGGGGTCACCCCACCGGCGACGCAACTCTAAATCCTCGCCACAACCGGCTTGTATGCCGCTGACAGCTCCGGGAGCTCGTTCCAGACATCAGTGTCTACGTTGGGCAAGTTCTTTGGCAGCTTCAGTTTCTCGTGCTCGTCCACGGTGATGATCACCCACTCTTTTTCCAATCATCCCATTTGCCGTATGGAAATGTTTCCATGTACTCTAAGGGGGACCTCTTCTGCTTCACAAAGTAGTACAATCCAATCATGTCGTTCCCTTTCCCGGTGGTCTGTAGGGTGAAGACAGACCGGAAGAGTTCTAGGCTTGGCCGCACCCCCACCCACATCTCGCAGAAGTGAATGAAGGTGGCTACCAGCAAAAGGGAATGGGGGTCGAGGAATTGCAGTTGGATGCCATAAAACTCCAGCAGTGTCATAAGGAAAGACGAGAAGGGTGGAAGCAAGCTGACCATGGCATACCCTTGGAAATAAACCATATCACCGGCGCTCCTCTTCTCAAAGGGAAGCTCGCCTAGGTGAATCTTTTCATTGTAGGAGTCATGGGACCACCCCATGTAGGTGCAGACCTTCTTCAACTCCTTCTCACTCTTGATCTTGCTTGTGGGGAGGCAGAACCCCATTGCAACAAAGTGGGGCAGGGGAAAAATGGCTGTGCAAGGGCGGAGGATGCAAGAAAGCAGTAAGATCTTGAGCGCGAATGCGAATGGATGCGTAAAGAGCCCGCAACCTGTGCTAGCCCCCTTCTTAAGTATTTGCGACGTTTGGGTGGAAATCACAGTCACTACGATGATGGAGCTACCCACATGATGACTAGTGGGCCAGGGTCCGATTTAGCTGGAAAGCTGAGGTTGCCGCCTCGGGGCAACCTTTCTCGTAGGGGGAAGTTCAAATCCTGAGGGCGGCGACATAATGAGAGCGCGGAACCAAAACGAAATTCGTAGCGGGAACTGATGCCTGTTGATGGCGTGATATCTGCAGACAAAGATTTTATTCGCCACATTTAAGGGAAGACCTTAAAGTCGCGGCACGAGGATTCAAAATGGTCCCGCCTTAGGTATAACCACTTAACCAAGGAAGTTCCTCCTCGAGATGGGCCCGGGGGCCACTGCGGTACTTGGGGGATCGGGTACCCATAGATACAAGGAAGAGGACGTGCTGGGTCGCGCCTCCCATGAAGGCAGGTCTTGACATAAGCCACGTGACGTGCGGCTCCTGGACCAACTCCCCCGCCGAGGGTAGGCCTGGCCCTGCCAAGTGTCCTGTACCTTCGGACCCGCCTCCACGCTGAGAGGAGGCCGAGTGCTTCTGCGTGCATCGCTGCTCCGGGCCAGAACTCTCCATTAAGGATGCGACTGGCGCTGCCACGTCTCCCGAAACTCCGACCTGTAGCTCCAGACCTGCCTCCCCACTGAGGGGAGGTCCGGAGCTGCCATGTGTTCTGCAGCTCCGGGCCTGCCTCCCCAATGAGGAAAGGTCCAGCGCAGCCACGTGTCCTGTAGCTCCGGACTCACCTCTCTGCTGAGGAGAGGTCCAACACTGCCACGTGTCCAGCAGCGTCAGGCATAGGCCTTCCTGTGGAAGCGAGCCCCGACACAGCCACTTGGTTAACGGCTACCAGGGGCGGAAGGAAGTAGCAGTAAAGTAAGACATGCCTAGTGCGTCCAAGCAGTAAGTACGAGCGCCTTCCCTAGGTAAGAAGGGGTGCGAACTCATAAGTCAAGGGGCCAGTGTCCAGTCTTGTTATGACAGGCCGGTATCGAACTGCAACGTACGACGGACGAATGGGAGGCCACGACAACATAGACAGGATGCGCCCAACCATCATAAGGAGCTATGTGTAGCCTTGCAGTAGGGCATGGCCAGGCAGCACATTGAAGCCATTGTCAGGAGATAACATTTACTCTCAGATCTTAGATTGGATTTGGTTACTCTCGAGGCCACCTGTTGGGTCCCGGGCCCCACTTGTAAGTTGTTCGGCCTTGGACTATAAAGGGACCGGGGCAGTCATCAACTGGGGGATCCTCTCTCAGACTCAGACACACGATTGACCAATACAACACACATAAACCATTGAGTATTACGCCCAGGCGGCCCGAACCACGTAAATCTCTTGCGTTCATCGTTCACTGCTTTCGATCTTACTAGGTATAGCCCCCCGAAAATACATCGAACCACCGCGGGCTTCTTTCGAGCAGGTCCGGGGAAGGTGTCAGTTAGACACCTTGACAACAACTCATGATCAAACAAGTCAAAGGTGAATGTCGTTGCAATAACCTCAGCTAGCAACATATCTTCTTGAAGTCCAGAATTTGCTGAAAGACTTCGATTTCCTGGACCTCTGCCATGTTCAGCGTCCCAACAATGTTGAAGATGACAACCTCTCGACGAAGGCTTCTACCGGGAATCCGACACCCGAAGGAGTTTATGTCAGAAGATTACCAACACTTGCTGCTCAACCTGCCAAGCTACATGATGGGGGCGAGACCAGCACCCCGAAGCTGGTGGTCCTGGTGGCTCTGTTACCATGGCATCCACCAAAGATCATAGGCGCTACAGGAAGCTCTGAGCAACCTAGCGCGCAAGATCCCGAAGCTCAAGTCGATCCTAATGCATGGATCTTGGAGGTCCAGAACTACATGAAAGACAATATCCTTTCTAAAGAAAGTGTTTCTGCTGAACGGATTGTCAGATTGGCTAAAATATACACATTGATGGAAGGGGATCTCTATCGATGTGGTGCCAATGGCATCGTATTGTGGTGCAATTCTCGGGAAGAAGGCTGCGAGATCCTCGTAGAAATCTATGGAGGCGAGTGTGGGAATCATGCATCATCACGCACACTGGTCGGTAAGGCCTTTTGGCATGTTTTTTACTGGCCTATAGATCTCCAGGATGCAGTCGAGCTGGTTAAGAGATGTGAAGCATGCCAGTTCCACGCAGAGGAGATCCACACACTAGCGCAGTCACTACAAATGAATCCTCTCTCATGGCCATTCGCTGTGTGGGGGATGGATATTTTGGGACCTTTCCCAAAAGCCGTTGGAGAGTACCGGTTCTTATATGTCACCAATGACAAGTTCACAAAGTTGCTAGAAGCAACTGCAGTTGTGACTATCAATAAGCAGTCAGCTATAAAGTTCTTGAAGTCCATAGTCTGCTAATTTGGAGTTCCAAACAAAATTATCACTTATAATGGGACTGTTGACGGCTGTTATATACCAATTTCAGCCGTCAATATAACTCAATTATATGAAGGATTGATCATTTCTTGCACACATCACCTTTCTACCTGACCTATTTCCACTTGTACTTGGAGAAATATGTGTATGCAGATATTTATACAGGAATTGAGAAAAAGTATGGGGAGCAATCCTATAAAATATCATCCTAGCCAATCAGGCAACGACACGTGGCACCACATGGATCAAATGGCCCACAAACAGAAGTATCCGAGGCCATCCAACGGTGTAGCACCAATATTAGTCAATGGGACCCACCTAGCAGCCACCTGGAGGAAGTACGGGTCGTTTGGAGCCCTGACCAGGTCGGCCGAACCAGGAAGTCGGCCGACCTAGTCCTGGCGCCAAACGCGGTCAACTTCCACGTGTTGGCTCCTCCTGCCATTGTCAAAGCCACGCTGCAACAAGGATAGGCCAACTCATGGCCTACCTCGGTCATTAGGGTTTCAAACCCTATCACAGACCTTGATCAAGAATAAGCTTGGGGGGGGACCCCACTTGAGGTAACTTGTATCACAACATTGCATATTTACTTTCCATTCATCCACCATCCACCATGCATCTAAAAAAACATAAAAATAGGAACTTAGATTTGCTTTGCTTATCAAATAAAGATATGCGGTAAGAATAATTTAAAATTCACATAGCTGAAATGATGAATAGTTACTCTGTTTTATTTTTCCTAAGTCCCAAGTTACAATTTGCTACTCCCCGAATATTGTTTAAATTGGCTAAAATTAACTTTGCCTTGATTTAGAAATTGTGGGTAGCAAAAGCTTAATCTACTTCTAGGTTGTTGGGATATTTGAATTAGTAATAGGGCTGATATTCCTATTTTGAAAGTGAAACTTAGATTTCCAGAGAAGTTCTATCAAAATTTAAGTTTCCCTCATTTAATTGGAAATACCTACCAAAGCCATATGATATTCATACATAGACAACACCTTATGCATATGCTATTTGCTTTTTCACATTGAGCCTAGTCAAACTAGTATAGACCTATGTGAGAAATCATTCAATTCTTTTTGAATTCAAGACTTCACTTGCACATGCTATACTTCTACACTAGAAGGAAGCAAAATTCCACCATATCCACCATTCCACAATAAAAAGAGAAACTCCATACTATTCATAGTTAGCACTCTCTTCAAGTTATTGCATAAAAAGGAGTAGAAGGCATGGATACAAGAAAAAGAAAAAGAAAATGCATGCTTATATCATAAGCATGAGAAAAAAAAGAAAAAATATGCTTACTCCATAAGGATAAAAAAAGGGCAGCTATGTTTCATCCTTGCAATATAGAGAGTCCACATCAAAAGGAGTCATCTCAATGTTTCCACATCCACCTCCATTCCATCACACATGCACAAGTCTTGATTCAAAAGTTTGAATTGATTTCTCCTAAGGCTTGCTCTTTTGACATAGCAATACTATGTGTTGCAAATATGCCTACTTACTTTCCCTACCAAGATCCACATACAAGCCATATTCAAAGAGTAGGAATAGTATAGGCATAATGCCTTGGTGAAGACATATTTCCACTATACACAAAGGAGTGATTGAGAGAATCAATTGAGGTACTCATAATCTAAATTGAATCTCTCCGGAATTTAAGTGGAACTTGATATCTAGGCTATGCTTGCGCCATTTGCTGTTCTATCTTTCAATTACCCATGAATAGGAGAAGGCATAACTCCCATAACGACTTAAGAAGGATGAAGTACCATAGCCACTTTTTGCAATACTAGGTAGAGTATTTTGTTGTGCACTTGGTACTTTCAAAAGGTAGAACATTGTAGCAACTCATGATCATCAACCTAAAGTCTTGACTTTGCTCGGGACGAGCAAAGGATAAGCTTGGGTGAGTTTGTTGACGGCTGTTATATACAAATTTCAGCCGTCAATATAACTCAATTATGTGAAGGATTGATCATTTCTTGCACACATCACCTTTCTACTTGACCTATTTCCACTTGTACTTGGAGAAATATGGGTATGTAGATATTTATACAGGAATTGAGGAAAAGTATGGGGAGCAATCCTATAAAATATCATCCCAGCCAATCAGGCGACGACACGTGGCCCACAAACAGAAGTATACGAGGCCATCCAACGGTGTAGCACCAATATCAATCAATGGGACCCACCTGGCAGCCACTTGGAGGAAATACGTGCCGTGTGGAGCCCTGACCAGGTCGGCCGAACCAGGGGGTCGACCGACCTGGTCCTGGCGCCAAACGCGGTCAACTTCCACGTGTTGGCTCCTCCCGGCTCCCTGGAGTCAATGACGACTGATTTGAGAGCTTTTGGTGGCGCGAACCGATCTCAACACTAGTATAAATAGGATCCCATACCCCTCACTTCAACACACACCACTTGGGCATCATTCTATTGTATACACTATCTTCCATAGTTGTCGGAGTTTGGTTCCGGCTATTCTCCCGGAACTACTTTCGGTAGCCCACAGAGTTTGTAGTTCGGTATTGGGCGCGCAGAGATTCAGAACACGATGGCAAGTAAACACGAAGATTTACGTGGTTCGGGCCGCCTAAGCGTAATACCCTACACCACGGGGTGTGTAGTTGTTGTATTGAGCGTCTGAGCACTTGTGAGTGTGTGTCAGAGCCGAGTCTGGAAGAGGTCTCGAAGAACCCCCCGTGTATCACTCGACCAGTCCTTTTATAGTACAAGGACTGGTCGTTACATCGTTAGACTGGCCCGACATGTGGCCCTGGCGGTTACTGATGCTTAATACATAATTAATGAGGTTAATTACCCTTAATAGTGTGGTAACGGGCCTTGACAGTGTTTTTACTAGTATTAAGGGCCCTCTGATCGTGTGTCATTACTATGGTATTAATGACACTTAATCGGGTCTTGAAGTCTTTAATTGTCCCTTGAAGGTCCGAGCTGTTAGGGGTCCACCAATCTGATTGTTGAGGCTGAAGGTCCGATGGTTGGACACGTGGCAGCTCGGGAGATTACCGTCTAGGATGGGTAGGTCTGGTGCAGTTGTACATGTGTCGGTACTGGAGCTTCCCTTTGTCGGGGGTTAGTTCCGGGGGTGCCGCGCAGGTATTTAGCCCGGAGCTTTCCCATGTGTGGGACGTAGCTCCGGTTGCAGTATACACGTGGCAGCACTGGGACTAACCATTGAAGGGAGGCAGGTCCGGTCCCACATGACACGTGGGGCCTTCGAAGGTCTTCAACTCAGACAGGTGAAGTTCCTTTGGTCTTTTTGCAGTCCCAAGGGGTATACGATACGCAGGGTACCGACAGTGGCCCTCTGGGCCCACCTCTGGGAGAGACCTTTTGGATGAAGTCATTCTGCCGGAGGTGGGTCCATCCTTTGGTTTTTGAGCCGTGTCTTCAAGGGTGTTTGGATGTGCCGTTGGCGATCGTCTGCAGTTAGACAAACGCCGCGTGGCATATCCAGGATGCGGCAGGTGAGATTTGAGTGTGCGGATCTCACGCAATTGAAGGTCGCCGGTTCCCGATACAAAAATCGTATCGGTTACGCGCGCCCTGTCAGACCGCCGCCTTCGGGCTTCCCGCCTCTCATGATGACAACCGTTCGCCTGGGGTAAGGACCTCGACTTGATTGTCGGGGTGGCCCTGGGCCCCCTTGTCATTAGCAGGGTGAAGTTTTTGAACTGTGTTGTCGGCTCTTTTGTGGTTTCCATCCAAGCGTTGTGGGGGCTTACTTAAGAAGGAAAGCGCGAACCATTTGGGGATTCTTTACGCCTTCATTTGAAGTTGCGCTCGAATCCTCCAAACTTTAGCTTGCTTTTCATCTCTCGCCCCGCTGTGCCGCGATGAAGTTGGGTCTCCGCAAGAGCCGCCTCAGGGTGATCTGAAGAAGGTCCGGGCCCTCATGTGGTGGTCTAGTGACTCCTTCAATCACCTGGTCCGTGCCGGCAAGCTTCCGTTCAAGAAGGAGCACACCGGCGACATGGTGTACTTCTCCGCGTACGCCATGGTGGGACTGATCCCACCCTTCTCCACTTTTCTCTTGATGCTGCTAGACTTCTATGGTCTGCAGCTGTACCACCTTGGCCCCCATTCCATTCTTCTGGTGTCGACCTTTGTCCACTTCTGCGAGATTTGGGTGGGTATTCCCCCCTGCGTCGAGCTCTTCCGCACCTTCTTCACCATCCACACCACCGGTAAGAGTGACGAGTACCTTGGCTTCTATTATTTTGTGAAGCGCAAGAAGTGCCCGCACAAGTACTTGAGTTCGTTCCCTTCTGGCAAGTGGGACGACTGGAAGAAGGATTGGATTGTCATCAGGGCAGAGGAGCTTGAGAAGCTGGAGCTGCCTGAAGGCCTCCCCAACATTGACACTGAAGCTTGGAGCAAAGTTCCGGTGCTATCGGACGCCTTCAACTCTGCTCTGACCAGGATCCGCCAATGTGTGGAGGGATGGGTGACTCCCCAGGCGGTATTCTGCAACTTCTTGGTCAACAGGTAGGCTCCGCTGAAGAAGAGAGAGAAGCTCGCCTGGGCCCTCAACAGCGTGATGGACGACGACCAGATTGAGACTGGTTTGAAGTCCAACCTGGAAGGCGCTGCTTTGGAGTTACACCTCAAGAAGTTCTAGCACGACATCGATGTCGAGAGTGATGACTTGACTCCACCGGCGGCTTTCCTCCCTCTGAACATGGAGGCGGACTTTAGCAGGGAGCTCCAGCGGAAGATGCCGGTGCTTGACGACCTCGGTGAAGTTGAGAGGCATTCAACCACCGGGTTGGCGATCCCAGGAGCTTCCGAGGGTGGTCCCCCTTACGCCCCGAGATAGAGAGTTGAAGTCGTGGGCAAGGGCAAAGAATTGGTCGAGCCCTCGAGCCATAAGAGGAAGTTGAAGCACTCTGACGGGAGGTCCGTCAGACCTGCTCCTTCCGCAGTAGCTCCTTCTCCTCGGAGGAGAAGGTCTTCAACGGCGGCAACAACTCCAGCATTGGCATCTCCTCGGGACGCTAGCTATGGCCATGTGGCTCCAGTACCAGGGCCGGCTGAGGGCTCTAGGTCCATGGGTCCTTCTTAGTCGAGGGGGGCCTCAACCAAGACGACACCAACGGCGGCAGCAAGCTCCGGGGAGTCTTCTAGAGCTACTACGCCAATAGCATCAGGGTCCGGCCCTGAGCGTCCAGTGAAGAGGTTCCGCGCTAGCTGGAGTGGAAGCCTTCCGAGGTAAATTTGGTTTTTTACATCAGTTGATTGTTTTTTGTTGTAACTATGTTTTGAATGTCTTCATCCTTCATCCACAGGGTACCCAAGAAAGGGGTTGAAGCTCCGGTTCCTGCAGCAGCAACTGATGCTGTGCACACGGAGGCTCCGGCTCCGGCTCCAGTTCCAGCGCCGCCCCAAGAGGTGGCTGAGGCTGCGGCAGCCCTGGCGCCAGCTGTCGTGGTCCTTGACCTCGAGTCATCCCTTGAAGCTCCCGTGGTAGCGTCGGACCACGAGAATGAAGATGTACCAGCAGCACCAGTCCCAGAGGTTGAAGCTCCGAGTTTGGATGCTGAGATGATGGATGCTCTGGCCTTATAGCCGGAGGTAGCTGCAGTCCCGGCCCTAGAGCTGGAAGTTGATGAAGCCCCGACAGAGGAGCTGATGGTTGATGAAGCCCCAGCGGTGGAGCCGGGTATTGATGAAGTTCCGGCGCCTGAGCCGGTTGTCAAAGAAGTGTCGCCGCCCGAGCCAATGGCAGTCGAGGCACCAGCGCCTGAACCGACGGTGGAGGAGGCGCCAGCGTCGGAGCCGTAAGTGGCTTTAGCTCCGGTCGAACCTTCATTGCCTACCCCGGAGGTAGTGGTTCCGGAGGTGCCCGTGCCTGAGCCAGGGTGCCAAGAGGAGGCTGCCGGTCCCCCGCCTAAGGGACCAGTTGCCGATGACCAGGTGGCAGGACCTCCGGAGCCGACTCCGGAGGTAGGAACTTCTGCTGCAAGACCTTCCTCGGCGGCGGCCAAGGCTATCCCGGAGGGCGGCCCTAGTGCCGTGGAGGCCCAGTGGACCTCTCTTGTAGAGTGGGACCCGATTTTTGTTATGGAGAACCAGCTGGAGCCAGCGGAGAGGACCCCGGCAGGTCCAGAGCCGATCCCTCTATCATTGTCTATCGACAACGCCTGATCCAGCCTTCGTCAAGTGCAGCTGGCCTTCTACCACGACAACAAGGCCCTCGAGGAGGAGCGCCAAACCCTTAGGAGGTGGTGCAACCGGCTCCAATTCGAGAACAAGCTGGCGCAAACCAGGCTGGCTGACGACAGGGAGTGGGTGAAGAAGGAGAAGGCCCGGGTGGAGTACTGGGGCCAGCTGCTGGATGAGAGGGAAAGCATGGTGCGATCCCTCGACAACCAGTCTCGGGCCATCCATGAACAGGTCGTATCTGCTAATAATGCGTTGAATGATCGCGAAGAGAAGCTAAGCGCCATCCACAACAGCCTCGTCAAGCGCCGGGAGGCTCTTGAGGAGCGGGAGAAAAAACTCGAAGATGAGGAGCAAAAACTCGTGGAGCTACGGGATGAACTCGTGAAGAGGGAGGAGAAGCTTACTCAGAGGCTGAATCTGGGTGACAAGAGTCTCGTGGAGTGCACCAAGAAGCTGGAGGAGATCTGCGAGAAGGAGGAGAAGAAGGCCTGGCAGCAAGGACATGACCTCCACAAGAGGGAGAATGAAATTGCTGCCAGGGAGAAGAAGGTGTGGGGCCGGGAGAAGGACCTGGTCGACCGCCAGAACAAGATCCACCTTCGGGAGGAGGAGCTCGGTAAACTCGAAAGGCGGATTGCTGAAAAGATTCAGTAGAACGCCAAAGAGGTTGAGCGCCATGCCCGGGATAATTCGGAGCTTGCGGCGACCAGAAGATCCTTGGAAGAGATGCGGGGCTCGAGGGCTGCGGAGTCCCAACAAGTTTGGGACTTCTTGGGCAAAGCCAACGACGCGCTGATTCCAATGGGTTTTAGTCCCGTGCGTCCGGATGATCCGGAGCCAGAGCTGGACCAGGCGCTGCAGGCGTTGATTTTGGCAGGCAACAAGCTCACCAAGATGGTCGATGTCATCACGGACCAGCTGGAAATCGAGGGACAATCCCTGGAGAAGAACATCGCAGAGTTCATGCTGACGTGCTACACAAGCCAGGACCCTCACTTCCCACTGGACCCGGTGCTTGAAGGCCCCATCAATGGAGAGGGAGAAGCCGCCAACGCCAGCGTGTCGGAGGTTGCCCAGAAGGTCGACTCGTTCTTCCATAGGGTCTAGGATTCTTTCTTTGTAGCTCCCGCTTGTATTCTCTCTTATTTTTCTCCAATTTTGTAATATCTTGTCTCCAGATTAATGAAATCCAAAAATTTTATGAATTTCATTTTTTGTCTTCAACACCTTTGTCCCACTTGGCCCCCTGGTAGATGTACACAATTTGATTGTGAACATGTACCAAGAGGATGTAGCATTTTGTTGAAGACTTGCACGCTTCGAACTTGTAGTTTGTAGGTCCGAAGTCGCCAATAGTAGGGGCCCCCTGAGATTGTCGGAGCTTAGTAGCTCCGGCAGTGACCCTTTTCAACAGGTAGAGCATTGACGATTAGTCCTCTGGGAATGTCAGAGCTTGGTAGCTCCGGCAGCAACCACTGTCAACACGCAATGCGTCGATAGCAGACCCCACCGGGAGTCTTCCCACCATCTTTTCTTCACGTTGACGGCTGGCCCCCTGGATTTGCCAGAACTTTGTAGCTCCGGCGATGTATACTATCAATGTTTGGAACATTGATAGTAGACCACCTTAGGGGGTGTCGGAGCTTTGATAGCTCCAGATTCATCCACCATCATCATGAGATCTTTATTTTTCCCACACACTTAAGTCAAGAATCTATAACTCGTTTGCGACTTACTATTCCCGAAAGAAAATTTTAGGTCGAATGCAACTCTACATACAATCAAGTGCACTGGCTTGTTTCTTCCAGGTCCGATCATTTCTGGACTCGCCTTACTTCGGCCTGCCAGGGTGTAGGTAGAGTGGCGTACTTAGGGTGCAGGAACAGGCTATGTCGATAGCACACTCCGGACCAAGATTGGCTTGGCGGCATTCAGACGAGTAGACCATTAACAATGTTTAGACTCGGAAGAATTGACAATGCAACTTGAATTATACATGAATTGGTCGAGCTAAACTTTCTTAAGAATTGCACAACTTTGTTATCGACAAGAAAGAGATAAATAAAAATATTGAGCCTGTACAAAATAAATGCATGTGGAGTCTGTATTCACAATGATGTCTTTCATTATAGGTCCGGGGTACAAGGGAAACAAGTACACTCTTAGGGTAGGGAACCAGGCTAAGTGTGTTGCGTTTCTCGTTTGACCCAACGTAGCTAGCTACACTTTTAGTTGTGAGACTGTGACAAGTGTTGCCTGAACTTTGTGAACCTTCCGGGGAAGGTCCGGCTGTTCTCCTAGAGGAGCTACCCGACTTTGTACAATGACTCTATAACATACATCACATGTAACTATAGACTCACCTCCGTGTTATTAAGCATAGAACTTATGGAGGTGCTCAATGTTCCAAGGATTAGGGAGAGGTGTCCCATCCTCGGTTGCCAAGCGAACGCATCCGGGACGGGATACTTTGATCACTCGGAAGGGTCCTTCCCAGCTAGGGGAGAGTTTGTTTAACCCTTCTCGAGTTTGTATTCTCCGTAGCACCAGATCGCCTTCCTCGAGCTGTCGGTTGTGAACATGCCGTTGGTGATAGCACCGAAGAGCTTGGCAGTATCGAGCATTCCGAACAGCTGCTCGGCACCTTCCCTCTTCAAGGAGGTCAAGGTCTTCACCCTGGAGCTGGTCCTGCGTGGCATCGTCGCAGGTCTGGACCAGGAGTGACCCCAAGGTGATTTCCGGAGGAAGGACTGCTTCAGCTCCGTACACCAGGAAGAAGGGTGTTTCTCTTGTTGACCGGTTTGGAGTTGTCCTGTTGGCCCACAAGGTGGGCGGAAGCTCTTCGATCCAGTTGGCTCCATGTTTTTTCAGGCGCTCATATGTGCACGTCTTGAGTCCTTTTAGGAATTCTGAATTTTCTCTCTCAGCTTGGCCATTGTTTGCCGGGTGAGATACTGAGGCGTAGCTGACTTGAATGCCGAGGTCTTCGAAATATCCTTGGAATGCAAAGCTTGTGAATTGGGTCCCATTATCAGTTATGATCTTATTTGGGACTCCAAATCTGCATACGATGGACTGCAAGATGTTTATAGCCGATTGCTTGTTTATTGTCAAGACTAGAGTTGCTTCCGGCCATTTGGTGAACTTGTCAATGGCAACGTACAGGAACTTGTAAGCTCCGACGGCTCTTGGGAAAGGTCCCAAGATATCTGATGAGATCATGCATATTATTATTGCACCTACAAACATGACACAATATTTATTTGTTTGGGATCCTGGCTCAAGTGAATGTGCACTCTTATTTGATGGACAAGATCAAGGTGGCGCACTATGTCGTCCACCACCTTGGCCTCCTCCATTCATGCATACAAGAAGATTTGATGGCGTTGCACATTTGGACCAACACATGAGAGGAGACGAACTTGAGTCGAGGACGACTCCAATTCAAGGAGGGGAGGATAATGAGGACATCACTTATATGAATACAAACAACACTCTACTGAATATACAAGATGCAATCAATAGAGTTCATACACAACAATTAATTTCAGAGGTGAACTCGTTCTTATATATTTCCTTATATGTTTTTGAGCATCGATTGCTACTTAATGATTTATTTGTGATTAGGATCCATGGAGAGGTTCAAGGAGTACTTGGAGGGAGTATTAGGGACGTGGAAGACCAGAGAATTCGTTCAAAGAAGATGGAAACCGAACCAAACTCCAAATCGTATCCAACTCGGAGTCCAGGAGCAGTACGCACTAAAACGGACGCCCAGGACGCATACGAACTCCGTTTTGGACGTTATACATATGCACGGAAAGGGGAGAGGATAACCTTTCCAATGGCACCGGTCCCATGTCAATATTACTTCGGAGTCGTCAGGAATCGTCGAAACAAAATCAAGTACAGAATCTGTCAGGGTGCTGCACCACCATATTGGGCCATTGGGCCTTGTATCAAGTCTAAGTCCATTATTTTCGTGTGTTAGGGTTAGTTCACGACCCCAACACCCCCTTGGACGTCCTCCCACCTATATATACTCCTTATTAGCCACCATGAACAATTGGGTTTTGCTTAGATCAATAATATCGCCGTTTATCGGTTTGTGAAACCCCAATTCAGCAATTTCAGATTGCTTCTTCTACGTTCTTGCTTGTGTTCTCGGTTGCACTTGCAGGGATTAGCCTTCTTGGCGAGGTCAATCGTGTGCAGCACGGTTGATAACCAACGGAGCGGTGGTGTAGTGATTGCAGGGGTTGTTCGTGTTCTACTCGAGAGCCTCGGATCATCAACGTCGAGATCTCCATCAATCGACTTACCCATTACCTTTCGGAAGATCGGGACAAATTTTTTCTATCAATTGGTATCAGATTTCCAGGCTGCCCGTTAGGTAATTCATCTATCCATTACATTAGTTTTGTTTTTCATACCTAGAGTCCACAAAAAAGCCATAAAAAAACTTGCAGTTTAGTAGATCTGTTCATTACTTTGTCCAAACCACATTGAGCCTTTGCAACTTTGTTATTCAGTTTGGTTTTTTTTGATTTTGTGTCCGTGGTTGAGTCATATTGCTGGTTTAGAAGTGTTTTTAGTCTTAGTTTGAGTTTTGCATTGTGTTGATTCATCCTTTTGAATCACGTCATCACGTCCAGATTAGATTCATCTCTGTTCAGTTCAGTATTTTCATCATATCTAGCTCATACGAACTCGGATTTTCGTGTTCTTATACTTTATGGAAAGATTAAGAAGTTCTCTATAACTTTCTTATTCATCATTTTCCCAGAAAATATAGTTATAGATGTCGAAATTGCATTAGATCCGAATCTGTTATTGACCTAAAAATTCTGAACAGTCTGTATTTCGGGGGCAGTATCTCCTATTGTTCTTTTCCAAAATAGGTCTTCCATATATTGAAATTAAAGAGGAGAGATATATCTACAATCTTGCTGTTCTAAGTTTTCCAATTTAGAGCCTATAAGTGTGCCTATTTGTCCTTGGAAAATTGAGCAGAAAATCTGCGACAGACACACGAGATATCTTGGATTGATTTTCATTGTGTTCTTCCCTTGCAGCACATTCTAAAAAAAGAAAAAAAAAAGAAAAAGGCAAGTGCAAAACAAGAAACAAAAGCCGCACAAAAAAAGAAAAAAAATAATAATAAAAAACAGAAGTGCTTGCATTCTTTGTGTCATCTAGTTTTGTCTCATGTCTTGCTAGCTTGAACTACTAGGAACACATTTAGGCCAGCAACTTTGACAAATACTTTGGACACTTATTCAACTTTACTATCTGATTTCATTGTTGCTAATCCTTGCTACATAGAAAGTGCCATCCAAGCTACATCTTACTCTTGAGCAGAATCGATACACCTTTGCAATCATCCCACGCTTCATTGGTCTCTTCATACCGTCCACCGTTTGCCACCTGCAGTGTCGGTAAGAACACTTGTAAGAGCGTGGTAAGACGCTTGAGAGTGTGTGATTCCACTTCCACTTTGCCATTATCCTTTGTAATTGATAGGGATAACATATTTTTTGTGTTGTCTTCTTTTTGCTACTAACAATGTCAGGTAAAAGCAAGAATCATGCTTTATATGCTGAGATGATGGACATGATGAAGACGACAATGGAGTTGCTCACTAAAAATCAAACATCAACCAAGGATTCACATGACATTCGGACCACCTTTACAACACCTTCCACAAGAAGTAATTACATTCTCCCATCTCTTCCTTCTTATGATGGTTTTGGTTACGATGAATATATTGCTTGGGAAATAGAGTTGGATAAAATTTTTGGAAAATGTCATATGTGTGAGAGGAGGAAGATTAGAAATGTTGCAAGTGCATTAGTAGGTTGTGCATTAACTTGGTGGAACAATTTAAATGATTTAGAAAAACCTCGAACATGGAAAGATATGAAAATTCTTATGCGAGAAATATTTACTAGTGTATCCAATTGCAAAGATGAAATACATGAGCTTGAGAAGAATTTCCTTGTTGTACCTCCTCCTATGACTAACCTTTTGCAGGAACAAGAACCAATAATTGTAGAAAATCCAAAAGCGAATAAGGTGTTCAACAACTCTTGTGAAAATTCAGATCTATCAATTCATATTCCACCCACAATTACTGCTGAAAATGAGAATAAAGGTAACGAATATCACAACACACTTGTTGAAGGTGAGAAGTTTTTGGATGTTCTGAATTTTTTCACCAATCATGCTATTGTCGAGGAGCGACTAGTGGAATCTTTTATTGATACACCATTGCCACATGTTGATTTTCCAGCTGATCCTTCTGTTAAGAAAGAGTTGTGTGCTGATAACTCTATTATAACTATGCAAAAACAAGTTAATGTACAAGATGATTGTGTTTTGAATTCACCTACTTGTGCTGAAATTCATAATTTGATCACCGCTACTGCTGAAAATGATGAGCTGAATTTTTTGTCTTCTCTAAATACTTTGGGTTATATTGAATTTGACACTCTTTATGATCTAAATATTGTAGAGAGGAGAATATTTTCACAATCTGAATTGCCTTTATTAAGTAGAAATATTTTTTATGCTATAGGCAAATATGAACATAGTGGTATGTTTATGGTGCATAAAGTTTACATATGTTCAAATGAGGAAGCTCCTTTTGTGCTGCAACAACATGGTCAAGTAAATGAATGTACTAACGCTAATAATATCTTGTCAAGTTTTTCTAGTATTTTTTCCTTGCAGCAGGGACAACAAAAACATTTTTCACTGCGGTTGTGCAATATGGACAGTGCTCACTCGGGCCTAAACTCTACCCCCAAAGCAAGTCTTTTTGCTGGACATACGAGCAAGCCGAGGATGGCTTGTCATAAAGAAGGGGAGAATGATGAGATCATGCATATTATTATTGCACCTACAAACATGACACAATATTTATTTGTTTGGGATCCTGGCTCAAGTGAATGTGCACTCTTATTTGATGGACAAGATCAAGATGGCGCACTATGTCGTCCACCACCTTGGCCTCCTCCATTCATGCATACAAGAAGATTTGATGGCGTTGCACAATTGGACCAACACATGAGAGGAGACGAACTTGAGTCGAGGACACTCCAATTCAAGGAGGGGAGGATAATGAGAACATCACTTATATGAATACAAACAACACTCTACTGAATATACAAGATGCAATCAATAGAGTTCATACACAACAATTAATTTCAGAGGTGAACTCGTTCTTATATATTTCCTTATATGTTTTTGAGCATAGATTGCTACTTAATGATTTATTTGTGATTAGGATACATGGAGAGGTTCAAGGAGTACTTGGAGGGAGTATTAGGGACGTGGAAGACCAGAGAATTCGTTCAAAGAAGATGGAAACCGAACCAAACTCCAAATCGTATCCAACTCGGAGTCCAGGAGCAGTACGCACTAAAACGGACCCCTAGGACGCATACGAACTCCGTTTTGGACGTTCTACATATGCACAGAAAGGGGAGAGGATAACCTTTGCAATGGCACCGGTCCCATGTCAAAATTACTTCGGAGTCGTCAGGAATCGTCGAAACAAAATCAAGTACAGAATCTGTCAGGGTGCTGCGCCACCATATTGGGCCATTGGGCCTTGTATCAAGTCTAAGTACATTATTTTCGTGTGTTAGGGTTAGGTCAAGACCCCAACACCCCCTTGGACGTCCTCCAACCTATATATACTCCTTAGTAGCCACCATGAACAATTGGGTTTTGCTTAGATCAATAATATCGCCGTTTATCGGTTTGTGAAACCCCAATTCAGCAATTTCAGATTGCTTCTTCTACGTTCTTGCTTGTGTTCTCGGTTGCACTTGCAGGGATTAGCCTTCTTGGCGAGGTCAATCGTGTGCAGCACGGTTGATAACCAACGGAGCGGTGGTGTAGTGATTGCAGGGGTTGTTCGTGTTCTACTCGAGAGCCTCGGATCATCAACGTCGAGATCTCCATCAATCGACTTACCCATTACCTTTCGGAAGATCGGGACTCTTCATCATTTTTCCTATCAATATCCATCCCCAACACAGCGAATGGCCATGTAGAAGGTATCATTTGTAGAGGTTGAGCTGGTGTGTGAGTTTGCTTTGCATGGAACTGGCATGCTTCACATTTCTTCACTAGCTCAGTTGCATCCTGGAGTGCTGTAGGCCAGTAAAAACCATGTCAGAAGGCTTTACCGACCAGCGTGCGGGAAGACGCGTGGTTCCCACACTTGGCTCCATGGATTTCTGCGAGGAGCTCGCAACCTTCTTCCCTTGTAATGCAGTGCATTAGGACGCCATTGGCACCTCGCCGGTAGACATCCCCTTCTACCAGTGTGTATCTTTTCGCCAATCTGACTATCCGGTCAGCTGATACATTACCTTCAGGAAGGAAATTGTCTTTCAAGTAGCTCTGTATCTCTGAGATCCATGCATCGGAGCTAACATGAGGATTTGAGTCTTGCGTGTTGGGTTGCTCGGAGCTTCATCCAGCACCTACGACCTTGATGGACGCCATGGTAAAAAGGCCATCGGGACCGCCAGGTTTGAAGTGCTAGTCTTGCCCCCTTTGCTCAGTTCGGCAGGCTGAGCTGTTGGTCTTGACAATCTCCGGACGAAGGCTCCGCCGAGAGACGGAGCTCTGGTTGAAGCTTTCGTCGAGTGTTCGTCGGCTTCAGCGTTGTTGAGACGCTGGACATGGCAGAGATCCAAGACGTCGAAGTCCTTCTGAAGCTTCTGGACTTCAAGTAGGTATGCAGCTAGTTGAGGGTTGTTATAGCAGCATTCACCTTTGAGTTGTTTTATGACGAGCTGCGAGTCACCCTTTACCAACAGCTTCTTGACACCATATGATAGTGCCACATTGAGCCCATAGATTAGTGCTTCATACTCTGCCGTGTTGTTGGTCACCTTGAAGTCAAGGTGAACCATGTATTTGACCTTCTCCCCGGTCGTAGCAAGGAGAAGAACTCCAGCTCCGGCTCCCAGCTTTTGCACGGGGCCGTCGAAGTAGAGAGTCCAGTGAGGCTCAGTGAAAACTGGAACCTTGGGTTTTGGCTTCTGCTCACTATGGCCCCTAGGATTTGATGGAGAAGGGGTCCATTCCGCCACGAAGTCCGCTAGTGCTTGAATCTTAATTGCTTGTCTTTGGACAAATTCAAGATCGAACTCGGCCAGTTCTGCTACCCACTTTGCAATGTTCCCAGTAGAGTTGGGATTATGCAAGATTGCACGCAGAGGATAAGAAGTTACCACTGAAATCTTGTGAGCTTGGAAGTAGTGTTGGAGCTCCCTAGAAGCAATAAGAACTGCGTAGAGCAGCTTATGCACCTCCAGGTACCGAGTCTTGGCGTCATGTAGTACTTCGCTGATGAAGTACACTGGGCATTGGACTGTTCGGACCCTCCCGAAGGGGCTCAGAGCTTCCTCCTCATCAACCTGGACCCTCCCAGAGGGGTCCAGGCCTTGTTCGGGGACATATGGGTTCCTACTGGAGGAACCCGGAGCTTCTTCTGAAGTAATCTGGACCTTCCCGAAGGGGTCCAAATCTTGTTGCTCAGCGACAACAACTTGTTCATTTGAAGGAAGTTGATCCTCTGGCATCTCGCCTTGAAGATCAGGGTCTGGGAGCTGGGACCCAGACTCGTCTTCAGGTAGCTCCGGACCCTACCAAAAGGGTCTGGATTCCTGAACTGGAGATGGTTATGGTCTTTCCGCAACCAGGACCATGCTGACAACTTCGTCAGTTGCCGAAGTTTAAAGCAGAAGTGGCTCACAAGGATTCAAAGCTACCAAGGTTGGTAGACTGATGAGGAGCTACTTCAGCTCCTGGAATGGCTTTTCTGCTTCTTCAGACCATTGGAATGGTACAGACTTCCTCAACAACTTGAAGAAGGGTAGCGCCCATTCCGCCAGTCTTGAGATGAACCGGGTGAGGGCAGCTTGACATCCAGTCAACTTCTGGACATCCTTGATGCGATCTGGTGGTCGCATGTCTTCAATAGCTTTTATCTTCACCAGATTTGCTTCTATCCCTCAGTGGTTTACAAAGAATCCAAGAAGCTTTCCGGAGCTAATCCCAAAGACACACTTGTCTGGGTTCAGCTTCGTGCGTGTGACCCGCAACTTGTCGAAGACAGCTTGCAAGGTGTCAAGGAATGACTCCTTGTTCTTGATCTTGACGACGATGTCATCGACGTACACTTCCACTACATCTCTGATAAGCTCTCCAAAAGTTTTGTACATAGCTCGTACAAATGTTGAAGCAGCGTTTTTGAGACCGAATGGCATGACAGTATAACAATATAATCCATCTACTGTGATGAAGGAAGTATGCTCTTCATCTTCCCTAGACATTCTGATTTGATGGTACCCAGAATATGCGTCTAAGAAACACAGTAATTCACACTCGGAGGTGGAATCCACTATGTGATCTATTCTAGGTAGTGGGAATGGATCTTTTGGACATTCCTTATTTAGTGTAGTGTAGTCGATACACATCCGAAGCTTCGCGCCGGCCTTAGGTACAACGACTGGGTTTTGTCAGCCATTTTGGATGGAAGACTTCTTAGATGAATCCAGCTTCAAGCAACTTCTTCACTTCTTGATGTATGAAGTTCTGTCGCTCTACTGGTTGCTTCCTAGGCATCTGATGTACAGGCCGAGCGTCGGGATAAATCTTTATGTAGGATCGAAGAGCATGTGAAAAGCTACCAGAGGGGGGGTGAATGGTAGATTTAAAAATCTTACGCAGCGGAAACAATAAAACCCTAATCCCTTCGGTAGAAAAACGATCTGTTAAAGAAATTGTGTGTGAGACTAATCTAAACGTGTTTCACCGTGACAAAAGTGATAGTTATCAGAGAGAATCAAGTCACGAAGACAACACAAAAAAATTACTCCAATCCGTCGAGAAAAACTCAAGTTATGATCAAAAGATCAAACACTGATCAATCTGACCTACCCGAGAAAAACAGTTTCTGGAATGCTGCAAAGAAACTCGTGTAGATCAAAAACCACAAATCCAATGACTGTGAAATTTTGACAGATGATAGACAATCAAGTTGTGAAGACAACCCAAAAAGAATCACATCAATTGGATCAGTAAAACTCGAGTTATGATAAAACCACCAACGAAAGGTAGTGCTATCCAGAAACTCGACGAGTAAAACTTGTCTGGAACAAGTCGAACAAACAAGGCACAAAAGTTCCTTCAAACTATGAATTTTTATTCAATAGAACTCAATAGGAACAGCCCCCAAAGTCGTCTTTCACGAGCTTTGGCCTTCCCTTGCTTATATAACCAGCCCTTAGGCCATCCCAATACAACTAGGACTCCAATCCTACTCAGATCACGAATCGTAACTTTCCATAACTGCTCAAGATTCTTCTATACGCAGATAGAAGCAATCTTAAGACTCTCAAACACCTTAGGAACGTATCCCAAATTCCTAAACTACTCAAATTCGTGACCCACACTAAATCCTAACATAACCAACTTGATATTTCCATACTGAGCCATAACCGACTCAGCTAGCAGCCTAAGTCTTCAACCGATACGATCCGATCCTTCCGATCAGATCTTCCTTCCATAATCCGTCTCTAGAAGCATATTTCCACGTCATGCACCTCATGCATACGTGCAAACACCTTCCTTCGACCTTCATATGCACTGCCCTTGATTCAATCATCCTGCGCGACCTCTCGACCCGCTCAACCACAGCTCCTCCCGAACTTGGTTGTTGGAACCTCATCTCCTCCTGAGATTAGTCCAATGGATCCTGTCACCAGACATGACTTGAACTCAAGCAACACCTGCACATGAACAAACAAACAATCCATACGAGCCCAAGTCCTCGACTTGACTCAAGTTAGTTCCGAACACAACACCTTACGTGAGAACCTCACATAAGCATGTTGCAAAACCACAGTAGAAACGATATCAACCATATCATCCAAAACGGACCAAAAACTTAGCAAATGAATACTAAGCAAACTTTCCAACAATGTAAAGCAAGTACGAAACATTGCAAATGAAAAGCAGAAGCACTTAGGTCAAGTTCCGGACCTTGCTAGAGCAACCCGGAGCTTGAGCCGGAGCTATCAAAAGCTAGAAGAACCTAGCGCTGGAGCTTTCCAAAACTAGTAGATCCTAGCACCGGAGCTTACCAAAAACTAGTCAAAACTAGTCAACACAAAACCAGAGCTAGACAATGTACGTCGGAGCTTAGCAAAATCATGCCGGAGCTATCAAGTATATGCCGGAGCTATCAAAGACATGCCGTAGCTAATAAAGACATGCCGGAGCTAACAAGGACATTCCGGAGCTAAAGATAAAGCTCACTGGAGCTAACCAAAGCTAGTCGGACCTTTATCAAGAAGCCGGACCTAGCTTCTAACGTAGCCGGAGCTACCCAAAACAAGCCGAAACTACCGTCGGACCTTGCTGTAGCTTGGAGCTAGAGTCGGACCTTGATAAAAAGGTGTTTTGGTGATATTTAAAACTTTTATCATCAAAGCCAAGTGTATTCACTACAAGCCAATGTATTCAGCACACATAGGTCTTACAATCTCCCCCTTGATGAATGCATTGGCAACACCATTTAAAATCCGAACATTGGCTTATTCACATAAAAGTTTTGAAAACAATTTCTCCCCCTTTGTAAATCAAAAGTAAAATGAGAAGAAAAATTATCTCATATTATCTGTCATTATCTCTCCTTATTCTCTTTCTTTTCATGCTTATCTCTCCCCCTTTGACAATGTATTCAGCAAGTCATGAGCATATAAACAAATTATCTCTCCCTCTTTAGTTGTTATGAGCATATTATAACATATACATATAAACAAAGCTCATCCAAGTCATACTATCAAGTATCTTACATTATCACATCAAGGAAATACATGAGGTAGTGTAAGCCATGCTAGAGATAAAATGTAATTTTCAATTTAAGCAAGTCATGATCTCACAAACTTAACTATTTAAAAACCTGAAAGCATGACACTAGTTGCTGCATTTTATCATTTTTCAAAGCATAAATTTAGATCGTATGATATTTGCAAGAGATTATATGCGCATCTGCCTTATTCTAACCAACCAAGCCAAGCCTATGTCATTTGACAATCAGAAGCTCAAGGACATGGTTTTAGTCATACACAACTTCTTCCAAGTTCATATCTAAGTGCAATGACAAGCCATCTCAAAAGAAGAAGTGCGATGCATGCATATTCTCTTGATCTTTTCTCAATTTATATTTGTTCATAAAAACTCAACATGTGAGTTGATTACTTGATAAGTTCTTAATGATTAAAAGCATTTGTGAGCATGCAACAAGTTCAAAACAGTAAGAAAGTTTGACCATGACCAGATTTTAGTGTAAATAATAATTCCAATTACTAGACGTGGCAAAAACTACAAAATGTATAACACGAGTAATGTAGTAAGAACTTTCAGCATGTAAAAGGAATCACAAAGTCATATATGTATGAAATACTATGCTTATTTTAATTTCAGATTCACACATAGACTTCCCAAGTTTCAAAAAAAAAAAACTCCCCCTCAATTTAAGCCATGAGGATGTATAACCCCTATTTCACTACGAATGTAACAAAAACGAGTGAAATCCAAAGGTTTTGTAAAAATGTCAGCCAATTGATGTTCGGTATCTACATGGTGAAGCACAATGTTTCCTTTTTCAACATTATCTCGGAGAAAGTGATACCTAATGTCAATGTGCTTAGTTCTAGAGTGTTGCACGGGGTTTTTAGCAATGCAAATGGCACTAGTGTTATCACAGAATAGTGGAACACTATCTAGATCAACCCCATAGTCCTTAAGTGTTTGAGCAATCCAAAGAATTTGTGAGCAAGCACTAGCAGCAGCTACATATTCAGATTCGGCTGTGGATTGTGCAACTGAATTTTGTTTTCTAGAGGACCAAGCAACAAGAGAATTACCCAGAAAATGACAAGAACCGGAAGTACTTTTCTTATCAATCCTACAACCCCCAAAATCAGCATCCGAAAAAGCTTTCAAAGTAACGGTTGAGGAAGAAGGAAGAAAAATGCCAAATTCTTGGGTTCCATGTAAGTACCTGAGAATCCTTTTGATGGCTTGACGATGTGAAACATGTGGGGAAGCTTGAAACCGTGCACAAAGACATACGCTGAATTGTATGTCCGGTCTTGATGCCGTGAGGTACAAAAGTGATCCGATCATGCTTCTATATTCTTTTTGATCCACGGATTCACCATCTTCATCAAGTTCAAGTGTTGTTGCTGTTCCCATTGGTGTCCGAAGAGGCTTGCTTTTGTTCATGTTGAAGCACCTTAGAAGGTCTTTGGTATACTTCGTTTGATGCACAAAGGTACCCTCCTTGGTTTGTTTGATTTGCAGCCCCAAAAAATAAGTGAGTTCACCCATCATACTCATTTCAAATTCGGAACTCATCATTGCTGAAAACTTGGACACAAGATCATGAGAAGCACAACCAAAGATAATATCATCCACATACACTTGAACGAATAATGAGTCATTGCCATGTTTAAGCACAAAAAGAGTTTTATCAACCTTGCCCATTGTAAACCCCTTTTCAAGTAAGAATGTTTTTAACCTATCATACCATGCTCTAGGGGCTTGTTTGAGACCATATAAGGCTTTGGACAGTTTGTAAACATGATTAGGAAAATCTGGATTTTCAAAACCTGGTGGTTGTTTGACATAAACCTCCTCATCAATGTAGCCATTAAGAAAAGCACTTTTAACATCCATTTGATATAGCTTAAAACCTTTAGATGCTGCAAAAGCTAACAAAATTCTTATGGCTTCTAATCTAGCGACAGGAGCAAAAGTTTCATCAAAATCTAGACCTTCAACTTGAGTGAAACCTTGAGCAACCAACCTAGCCTTATTCCTAACCACAACCCCATCCTCACTTTGTTTATTTTTAAATACCCATTTAGTTCCAATTAAAGTGTGACCTTGAGGTGGAGGTACAAGTTTCCAAACATTATTTCTTTCAAAATTTTCTAACTCTTCTTGCATGGCAATAATCCAAGATTCATTAGTGAGTGCGTGTGATATATCTTTGGGTTCAAAAGAAGCAACAAAAGAAGAATGAGAATGAGAGTTTGGATCGCAAAACCTGGACCGTGTGACTTGTTCGTGCAAGCTTCCAATCATCTGTTGTGGGGGATGATCTTTGTAAAAATGTAGGGGAACAGATGTCTCACAAGCTTCTTCTTCTTCATGTTCATCACAAATTGATGAGCTTGTGGCTTGAGGATGATCAGGGCCAGCATAGGTGATAGCCGGAGCTTGTTCAATGTCCGGAGCTGGACACGTGTCAGCTTCGGAACTACTAGGCAGTATCACTGGCTCTTCTTCATCTTCGAAAATACCCTCTTCCTGAGGATACGGATCTGGTCCTGCAACATCGGAGCTAGTACCTGGGCTAGCTTCATCAAAAGACACTTCACAAGTCTCCATAATTTTGTTAGTGTCAAGTAAAAGCACACGGTAGCCTCTAGTATGAGATGGATAACCAAGAAACATGCCATCAATGGATCTAGGTTCAAATTTATCAAGATTACCATTTTTCTTAACAAAGCATTTGCAACCAAAGACCCGAAAGTGTGTAACACTAGGCCTATGTCCAAACCGAAGATCATATGGTGTTTTACCTAGCTTAGCACGCAAGAAAACACGATTTGAGACATAACAAGCGGTTGCTAACGCATCAGCCCAAAATTTCCTAGGAGTTTGATATTCATCAAGCATAGTCCTAGCCATCTCAACTAAGGTTTTGTTCTTTCTTTCTACAACACCGTTTTGTTGAGGTACATATGGTGAAGAGTATTGATGATCTATTCTATTTTCAGCACAAAAGTGATCAAAAGATTGATTTTTAAATTCAGTTCCATTATCACTTCTAATTGCTTTTAATGATCTTGGGTGATCAATTGATAATCTAAGAAATAAAGTTCTAAAGTGACTAAAAACTTCATTCTTAGACGCCATAAAGTAAACCCAAGAGTATCTAGAATAATCATCAACAATAACGAGAACATACCATTTACCTCTGAAGGATTGAACACGTGAAGGTCCTACGGTGTCAAGATGCAAAAGTTGACATGGTTCAGTTGTCATGATCATTGTGAGAGGAGTATGTGAACCTGCAACCATCTTAGCATGTCTACAAGAAGAGCACACAATTTCTTTGTCCCCTTTAAGCTTAGGCAGCCCACGTATGCGATCAAGAGCACTAACACGCGTTAGGTGATCAAAGCCTACGTGACCAAGTCTATGATGCCAAAAATATAAGTCCTTTGAATCATTAGCAACTAGACACCTATGCTTAGAAGAAGACATATCAAAATCAGCTTTAAAAACTCTTCCAAAACGAGACATGTTAAAAATAAGCTCACTATTTGAATCTACAACTTTGCAGCAGTTTTTATTGAAAATAATCTCTAGATTTTCATTCAGCAATTGTGAAATAGAAAGCAAGTTGTATTTCAAATTTTTGACAAGTGCCACATTTTTCAAAGTGTAGTGATCATTTACTATAACCGAACCCTTAGCAATTATAGGAGTTGAAGAATTGTCGGCAAAAGTAACATTTTCTACACGTGACACAAAAGAGAGGGAGGAGAACCAATCTTTGTTACTGGTCATGTGGTGTGAGCAACCTGAATCCACAATCCAAATATTCTCCTTCCTCAAGCGTGTAACCTACATAGAAGCACAATACGTCGATGACTCAATACTGGGGTTAGTCAAAAGGCATTTAGGTATCCAGTACTGAGTCATACGACGTGTAGTAGGAAAAACACGCGAAAGCTGAGATAAAACAGCAGGTTTATGAGTCAAAGATTGAGGTTTTCTGTTCTTAACAGTTGATTTAGAAGTTGTTACTTGTTTAGAGTGAAAACCAGTAGCTCCGGAGGTAAAAGCAGAAGGTCCGGAGGCAAAAACTGAAGCTCCGGAGGGAACAACAGAAGATCCAGGAGCTCTCGGAGCTATCAGAACTACTGGAGATGCCTTTGTAGATTTCTTGCCAAAAGTTCCAAAAGCTACCTTTTCAAATTTCTGACTCATTAAAGCAGGTTGCATGTTTCTAATTTTTGGTTTAGCATGAAAGTTATGAGATCTAGCAGACATTCTTTCCCTTTTCTGTTGTTTAGCTAGTCTATAACAAAAATCTATGACATGACCATCTCTACCACAGTAGGTACAATGAAACTTAATTTTGTAATCATGTCTCGATGAGCACCCAACATTAGAAACAGAATTAGAAAGCACTCCTGCAGATTTGAAAACCACTTCTTTTTGTTTAGGAACTGTTTGAATCAAACCACTTCCTAATGACTTTACAATTTTAGGTGGATGTGCCTTAGCATGAACATGAGAATCAAAACCTAAACCAGTTTTATCTTTGCAAGACTTGGAAGAATTCAGCAGCAAGTTTAGATTCTTATTCCCATTACAAAACCGACCTAGTGTCCTATTCATGTCATCAAGTTTCTTGGACAAGTCTAGGCAGTTTGCACATGAAGTTTTTCCTTTTAGTTTGCAATTGGAACAATTTTTAACTTCATGAGATCGTAAAACATTGTTCAGAATGGAAATTTCATTCATTGCATCTTTTAGTTTCTTATCAAGATTTTCACATGCAGAACAATGCAAATCATCTGTAGAACAAGAAGCATCTATTAAGTTTTTATCATTAAGTGCAGCAAGCTCTTTGTTCTTTTCAATTTCTTTATCAAGTCTATCTAGAGTGGAGGAGTGTGCACTTCTCAATGTGGACAATTGTTCATAGATTAAGTCACATGAGGGACATGCATCATCACTAGGAATCAAGGTTTTTAAACGGTTAATTTCAGATTCTAGTGATTCAATTTTAGCAGCATTATCCCTAAGCTTTTTGTCTTTTTTCTTGACAATAATAGTTGCATGAGAAATAGCATCACACATTTCATTGCAGGTAGAACATACCTCATCGTCTTCACTGCTGTGTTCTGCATCCTCCTGACTTGATCTTGATCTAGTTTTGCCCGTCATGAAGCATAAGTTGGCCAGATCATCATCATCTTCATCACTTTCAAAGTCTACATCACTTGAACTAAGTTCTTGAAGTGCGGTGATGAAGCTGTTAATCATCTTGCGTCCTATGGTACCCTTCTTCTTCTTGTTGGAGTTTCCAGAGGAGGTCCACCTTGCTTTGTTTTTCTTCCCGGGTGGTCGGACCTGAAAGGTTAGGGCATTCTGTACGAAAGTGTCCTATTTTACCACATTCAAAACAGCGTTGAGGTCCGGAGCTTCCTCTCCTTCTAGTTCTCACATTTTGCAATGCTTTTGAGAATCTAGTAGAGATGAGTGCCAACTCCTCTTCTGGAAATTCTTCGATCTGTTCCAGGGTTAGCGAGGACAACAAAGAAAGAGTATTGCAAGATGATGATTGGCCGGAGCTAGACATATCACGTTGTGAGACAAATGCAATAGACTTGTTTGGGTTCTTACGTGCTAGGATGTCAATTTCATGAGTTTTTAGTTTAGAATAGAGTACATCTAATGTAAGAGAACTCATGACAGTTGATTCACGTATAGACGTTACTTTCATTTCCCAAATTGACATGTCTAATGCACTAAGGAGTTGTCTAGCATTTTCAGCATCTGAAAAATTAACATTCACGCTATGCAAGTTGCTGAGAATTTTATTGAAACGAGCAAAGAGGTCATCGATAGACTCACCGGGTTGCATCTCAAAACGCATATATTCCTTTTTGAACATATCTTGTTTTACCGCTTTGATTGTGTTGGAGCCTTCATGGTAATCACAGAGAGCGCTCCAAACATCGTATGCTGATCGGAGGTGTGCGACACGATCAAAGTCGCTTTGAGTGAGTCCTTGGATGATCAAGTTTCGTGCTTTGTTGTTGTTGTCGACGTCCCGGAGGTTCGTAGCCGTAACTTGATCGTTAGGCGGGACATCATAAGGTTTGTACACCTTTTCCCATATTGCGAAGCCTTGCTCCTAGATGAAGGCCTCCATGCGTTCCTTCCAAACCTAAAAATCAATACCAGCAAACACACAAGATTTGGTGGAGTACTTCTCCATGATGATTAGTCAAAAACACGTGCAAATCACAAAGATTAGAGCACCGTGGCTCTTATACCAATTGTAGGATCGAAGAGCACGTGAAAAGCTACCAGAGGGGGGTGAATGGTAGATTTAAAAATCTTACGCAGTGGAAACAATAAAACCCTAATCCCTTCGGTAGAAAAACGATATGTTAAAGAAATCGTGTGTGAGACTAATCTAAACGTGTTTCACCGTGACAAAAGTGATAGTTATCAGAGAGAATCAAGTCACGAAGACAACACAAAAAAATCACTCCAATCAGTCGAGAAAGACTCAAGTTATGATCAAAAGATCAAACACTGATTAATCTGACCTACCCGAGAAAAACAATTTCTGGAATGCTGCAAAGAAACTCGTGTAGATAAAAAACCACAAATCCAATGACTGTGAAATTTTGACAGATTATAGACAATCAAGTTGTGAAGACAACCCAAAAATAATCACATCAATTGGATCAGTAAAACTCGAGTTATGATAAAACCACCGACGAAAGGTAGTGCTGTCCAGAAACTCGACGAGTAAAACTTGTCTGGAACAAGTCGGACGAACAAGGCACAAAAGTTCCTTCAAACTATGAATTTTTATTCAATAGAACACAATAGGAACAGCCCCCAAAGTCGTCTCTCATGAGCTTTGGCCTTCCCTTGCTTATATAACCAGCCCTTAGGACATCCCAATACAACTAGGACTCCAATCCTACTCAGATCACGAATTGTAACTTTCCATAACTGCTCAAGATTCTTCTATACGCAGATAGAAGCAATCTTAAGACTACCAAACACCTTAGGAACATATCCCACATTCCTAAACAACTCAAATTCGTGACCCACACCAAATCCTAACATAACCAACTCGATATTTCCATACCGAGCCATAACCGACTCAGCTAGCAGCCTAAGTCTTCAACCGATACGATCCGATCCTTCCGATCAGATATTCCTTCCATAATCCGTCTCTAGAAGCATATTGCCACGTCATGCACCTCATGCATATGTGCGAACACCTTCCTTCGACCTTCATATGCACTGCCCTTGATTCAATCATCCTGCGCGACCTCCCGACCCGCTCAACCACAGTTCCTCCCGAACTTGGTTGTTGGAACCTCATCTCCTCCTGAGATTAGTCCAATGGATCCTGTCACCAGCCATAACTTGAACTCAAGCAACACCTGCACATGAACAAACAAACAATCCATACGAGCCCAAGTCCTCGACTTGACTCAAGTTAGTTCCAAACACAACACCTTACGTGAGAACCTCACATAAGCATGTTGCAAAACCACAGTAGAAACGATATCAACCATATCATCCAAAACGCACCAAAAACTTAGCAAATGAATACTAAGCAAACTTTCCAACAATGTAAAGCAAGTACGAAACATTGCAAATGAAAAGCAGAAGCACTTAGGTCAAGTTCCGGACCTTGCCAGAGCAACCCGGAGCTTGAGCCGGAGCTATCAAAAGCTAGAAGAACCTAGCGCCGGAGCTTTCCAAAACTAGTAGATCCTAGCACCGGAGCTTACCAAAAACTAGTCAAAACTAGTCAACCCAAAACCGGAGCTAGACAATGTACGTCGGAGCTTAGCAAAAGCATGCCGGAGCTATCAAGTATATGCCGGAGCTATCACAGACATGCCGGAGCTAACAAAGACATGTCGGAGCTAACAAGGACATGCCGGAGCTAAAGATAAATCTCACCGGAGCTAACCAAAGCTAGTCGGACCTTTATCAAGAAGTCGGACCTAGCATCTAACATAGCCGGAGCTACCCAAAACAAGCCGGACCTACCGTCGGACCTTGTTGTAGCTCGGAGCTAGAGTCGGACCTTGATAAAAAGGTGTTTTGGTGATATTTAAGACTTTTATCATCAAAGCCAAGTGTATTCACTACAAGCCAATGTATTCAGCACACATAGGTCTTACACTTTAGATTGTGCTCGATCACTTCCCTAGGGATCCCAGGCATTTGTGACAGTTGCCAGGCAAACACGTCGACATTATCCCGTAGGAAAGTGATGAGCACGAGTTCCTATTTGTCATTGAGACCTCCCGATATACGGGTGGTCTGAGCAGCGTCGGAACCGATTTGGGTGACTTTGACAGGAATGTCGGTGTCGCCGCTTGGTTGCACACGAGGTGCATAGGTTAAGCCTCGATGACGAATGCTCGGGGGTTTCGGAGCTTGCTCCTTTCCGGATTTTTCCTCCTGCGCTGTAGCAAGCGCATGGAGTTCTTCCAGAGCAGTCACTCCGGCGGTGCGATCCCCGCGAATCTGGAGAACACCTACTGGTGTTGGCATCTTCAACACCAAGTAGCCATAATGGGCAGCAGCCATGAATTGGTACAAGGCTGGCCTGCCCAAGATGGCATTGAATGGTAAGTTGATCTGCGCCATGTCGAAGCCCAACTTCTCAGTGCGGTAATTCTCCCCGGTTCAGAAGGTCACCGGGAGAGTAATGGCACCGAGTGGGGTTATGGCCCCCGGACCTACTCCAGAGAAAGGTCGGGAGGGGCGAAGATCTGAAGGTCGGAGCTGAAGCTTGACGAAAGCTTCGAAGCTTATGAGGTTCAGTGTCGAACCTGCGTCCACCATTACATGATGGAGTTAGATGTTGTTGATGGTAGGAGATACCATCAATGGAAGTTGGCCAGCTCCAATCATGTTCCGAGGGCTGTCCGAAGCATCGAAGGTGATGGCAGTGTCCATCCACTTCCAGTGAGGCTCCGCCCCTACTAAGGCCATGTCCTGCCGCATGGTCTTGAGGACACGGCGGGAGGTGATGTCCCACGAACCACCAAAGATGGTGTTCATGGTCTTCTGACGCTCGTTGTCGGAGACGTCAGGGTCGTCGTCAACGGAGGTGTAAACAGCCTTCAAGACCCTTTTAGGGTCCTGAAAGCCTAACTCCTCTTCAGCCGGAGCTTCGTCGACTTTCTGTTTTCCTTCCCTTTAATGGAAAGGAACTTCTTCCCGGCGCTTGTTGTAGCGCTCGGCAAGGTTCTAGACCTCTCGGCAGCCTTCCAGGTTGTGGCTGTTCGTCTGGTGTATATGACACCACATCTTGGAGCTGCCTCCGTCTTCAGACAACGGCCAAGGTCGTTTCTCGGGGCGTGGCCCCTGGCCACCTGGAGCTGCAGCAGCTGCAGCAGTATGTGTACCGGCCGATGGCTTCTTCTTGCCGTTGGACATTTTCTTCTTCTTGCCACTCCCGGAGGTAGTGGCTTCACCCTTGGAGGACTTTTTGTTGTCCTCCGGAGGTGGTTGGGAGTGCATTTCACGGCCCTCCGCAGCTTTGGCGCACTTGTCTGCCAAGCTGAAGAGTTCTGTGACGCTGGTGACCTCCTTGGTTGCCAGCTTCTCCAGCATCTTCTTGTCTCGTACACCCTGTCTAAATGCCACAATGACAGAAGCGCTTGAGATAGAAGGTATGGTGTTTCGTACCTGGGAGAACCTCTCGATGAAGGATTGCAAGGACTCTCCCCCCTTCTGCTTGAGAGTAAAAAGGTCCAGTTCAGTGCCTGGTCGGGTGTATGAACTCCCGAAATTGGCAGTGAACTATTGGCACAGTTCCACCCAATTGTTGATGGAGTCGGGCGGAAGGCTCATGAACCAGGACCTAGCGGTCCCAGTCAAAGCCACAGGGAAATAATTGGCCATTACGACCTCATTGCCTCCTGCCGCAAGGATTGCAGTGGAGTAGATCTGGGGAAACTCAGCGGGATTGACAGTCCAAACAAATTTCTCCGGCAGGTGAGGCCAGAGCTTCTGCGGCCATTTGACCATGCGTAGGTGCATGGCCAGGGCAGAACAGTCTCCTCCTACTCCCTTGGGAGCAGGACTGTCCCGAGCCTCTCGCCACACGCGAGCACGCTCGATATGGACGCAGTCGTCCTATTGACGGTAACGGCGATCAAGCTCCGCCCGGAGGTCGTGAGTTGAAAGCCTGGTTACCGTATGGGTGCGTCGCACCCCGGAAGGCAGCGACGTCACCTGTTGAGACGCAGCACGCCTCCTGTGTTGTGAAGCGTGCATACCAAGTCTACCCGACACGGTCCGATGCTACGATGGGGCCCGCCCGAGGGGGGAGGACCTTGGTTGCTGATGTGATCGGCTGCTACTGCAACCTAGTGTTCCACATCAGCCCTCCACTGCTCCATTGCACCCTGGGATGCTCCTCGAGGCGGTGGACGTTGGAGAAGAGCACGCGCGACATGGAGTGCGTGTTCAGGGTTATTGTTCGCCGATACCATGACCGACGCTGACGCCCCATCTCGCTGTCCAGCTTGATTCGCCTATGCGGATGGTGGCGGCGGTGGCATGACTCCTGCTGGATCCACAACACCCGCATGCTGCTGCATGCTGGAGGGGTTGCCTCCAGCAGGTTGTGCAGCAGGGTTGCAGTTGGATGATCCAGCAGCAGAGTTCACCATCCTTGAATCTCGGGCGCCCCTACCTGGCGCGCCAACTGTCGGAGTTTGGTTCCGGCAATTCTCCCAGTACTACTGTTGGTAGCCCGCGGAGTTTGTAGTTCGGTATTGGGCGCGCAGAGATTCAAAACACAATGGCAAGTAGACACGAAGATTTACGTGGTTTGAGCCGCCTAAGCGTAATACCCTACTCCACAGGGTGTGTAATTGTTGTATTGAGCGTCTGAGCACTTGTGTGTGTCAGAGCCGAGTCTGGAAGAGGTCTCGAAGAACCCCCCGTGTATCGCTCAACCAATTTTTTTATAATACAAGGACTGGTTGTTACATCGTTAGCCTGGGCCGACATGTGGCCCTGGCAGTTACTGATGCTTAATACATAAGTAATGAGGTTAATTACCCTTAATAGTGTGGTAACGCGCCTTGACAGTGCTGTTACGAGTATTAAGGGCCCTCCGATCGTGTGTCATTAATATGGTATTAATGACACTTAATCGGGTCTTGAAGTCTTTGATTGTCCCTTGAAGGTCCGAGCCGTTGGGGGTCCACCAGTCTGATTGTTGAGGCTGAAGGTCCGACGGTTGGACATGTGGTAGCTCTGGAGCTTATCATCAGGGACGGGTAGGTCCGGTGCAGTTGTACACGTGTCGGTAGCGGAGATTCCCTCTATCGGGGGTTAGGTCCGGGAGTGCCGCGCAGGTATTTAGCCCGGAGCTTTCCCATGTGTGGGACGTAGCTCCGATTGCAGTATACACGTGGCAGCACCGGGACTAACCATAGAAGGGAGGCAGGTCGGGTCCCGCATGACACGTGGGGCCTTCGAAGGTCTTCAACTCAGACAGGTGAAGTTCCTTTGGTCTTTTTGCAGTCCCAAGGGGTATACGGTACGTAGGGTACCGACAATAGTCCTTATATAAGTTAGGATGTAGAGAGGAGAGCCTCTAGTCCCAAGTCCAAATTAGGGAAAGGAGTATAAGGAGTCTATCTTCCCAATTCCACATTGGGAAAGGTATGTCTCATGTATTCCTTCTTTTATTTGTGACTTTGTGCTCAATAAAGATATTATCTTTAGTCTTCTTTTATACGTATACTTGGACAAAGCGTTTCTTGTTTGATTGTGGAGTCCATGTATGTAAAAGGTATAGTCTGTATGATTGTACTCTCATGATCACACCTTATGGTCATAAACACTATAGACCCCCACTATAGTCTATGTAGTTATGATATGATTATGTTAATATGAATAACTATGCTATGCAGTCAACATTGGTTCAACGATGATTTAGTTTATTGCCTTAGGATGGCTTGTGCTGCAGCTCTTAAGGTATTTGCTTAGTATTCTAGCATGGTGCTAGGGTATTTAAGTAGCGTTGGATGTCTCGTAGACCCACGGATTGAAGAGGTAGGCAGTAGGTGGTGACAGCCCTATCTATCCTTTGTAATCCTCCACGTTCGGCTATGCCACAGGCTCTTGGCGGGAGTCGCCCTAGTATTGCTATGGGTAAGCCCGTGCCTGATGTGTTGAATAGCATTGCATAGGAATTCATCATTGAAATGACCATTAGTATCTACCTTAGGCTATGTATATGTATTAGGAGCATTGTAGGAGCAACACTCTAACTCTTAATCCAATCTCCCTCTAGGACCCATTTACCCTTTAGAATAGATTGCCTAGGTGTGTGTCACACTACCCCTATTATCAACTTACCCCCTGTCCGGATAATTGATTAGTATCCCATAGCTTGACCATAAGAGTAGTATATACTTTACTCCATTGCCTTCCTTTGGGATAAATACGATACCCTTGGGAATACTCATGGGTGAAATGCTACAACAATATCTTCTGTGCACTTGCGGATCTCATCTCTTTACCGGAGATGATCTGTGGTGTTAAGAAATACCAACAAACATTTCTGGCGCCGTTGTTGGGGATGATTTGTTATCTTAGGAGCCATCAACAAGCATTTCTGGCGCTGTTGCCGGGGAAGGCAAAGGAAGTGAAGGATAGCTATCACTTGTGATTAAGTTATATGTACTAATAGTTATTAGACATGATTACCCTTGTTTGTTTTCTCCTTTGTGTGAAAATAGGGTAGTGTTGGCCCACCCATTGTATGCGATGGCCAACAGGGACGCAAGTGCTAAACTGCAAGATAATTCAAGGTGTACCTCAACAAATGTCTGCTAGGCAACACCATTGCCTTTTGCGGGAGAATTTCAGCTTTCAGTAGGAGCCAAAGTCATCCATACCCAAGCTTGGGGAAGGCTCCAAGAAGTTCTTCTTGATTTGCATCCACCATGGGGTGGATAGTTGGCTCTTCATCCAACACTCGTGTCATGGGTTGGCTCCACCAATCCATGACCACATTCATGCTGGAGCTGAAGGAGTTCTATTCTCATTCATCATGGATGAGAAGAAGGTCTCCACTCAAGGGGTGGATTGAAGAATGCTCGAATTCCCATAGCTTGTCATGCACACAACTTCACAAGGTGGATATGCTAGTTATGGAACTATACCTCCCATTGAAGTGTCATGAATATCCAAGTCGTTGGAGATTTGTTTGGATAATCCAAGTCATGGATATTCACATGATTTGTGAAAATCCATGTCATCATGGGACACATGGGAATTATTTCACTAAGACCCATGAGGACATTTTTCAAACAACAACTCCAATGGCTACCATTCACAAGGAGGTCAAGGGTGGAATTAACATCACCCTTGTATTCGAGGAGGCTATGGCTTTCCAAGGGATTTAAGTTCAACTAGCCTACCTTGAAGTATCTTGGCCAAGTAGAAATCAAGATAACATTCACATGAAGATCTTGGCCAAGGACAAGAACTTAAGGAGCATTCAAGATATCCCACATCACTTGTTGGGATTCCCACACTTCGACCAAACCCATTCAACCTAGGGCAAGTGACATTGTGGATGAAGCTTTTCTTGTTTTATTGTGGAGTCCACATGTCAACATGCCCAAGGAAGCCTTTGATCCATGATCAAGGTATGGGTTGATTCAATGGAATATCAATATGGTCAGAGTGGCACCCCTAAGAAGGACAAAGCCTCACCATGCTCATGAAGGAATACATTCAAGAGGGAGAACCCGTCACTACAACAACATGTCTATATAAATACAACGGGGAGAGGCTAGGGCCACCATGTGGCCCACATGTCCAAATGACAGCCAAATGAGTTTGGCATGTCAAAAAAGGAGAAATCGTCAACATCTTCAACCCCGGGATTGGACAACAAATCATCGCGCTGAACAGAACGGAGGTAAGTCCTACTCATCGGACTTCAAAATTTTGGTGAGTCCTCTCCAATAGATTAATTGGTAGTTATCTCATATTTGTTTTCCAAATTGCATCAACCCTTGCATTTGCATTTCCACACTTGCATGTTGGAAAGTAAAATTTCCAACCATCATAAAACAAAAAATTTGAATTAGGGGAGAAATTTAATTGGATATGAACTACGTGCATGACCACTTGAATTTATCTTCCTAGTTCAAACCAAAAAGATTTGGTTTGACCCTCATTGCATTTACAAGTTGTTTCAAGCTGGGCAAGACAATTTGAAAATTGAGTTCAATTTGCTTTTGGCTAACGTAACCCATTTTTGAGTTGTTTTGTGTGTTCTTGATTAAAGTGCAGCTAGGTCAATATTGTGAAGAGGTGGTATGGCAAGAAAGTGGAAGGTTTCATCAAGCTCAAGTCACCATTGGGAGGATTTGAGAACACTTCTCTCCTTCGAACTCATTTTGAGTTTGAGGAAGAGAAATGTTCAAGATGATGACCCAATGGAGGAGCCAGAACCAAATCCATTGCCAAATCAAATCTCAACTTGGCATTTGACATCAACCATCAAGCCTACACCGAAAATCGAGGTTGTGAGTTTCTCAAACAAAGACCTTCGTCACCAACTGCTCTTCAAATGAGGTATGAGTTTAGAATTTTTCATTGTTTGGTTTGCCATAGAATTGAATGTATTTGCTTGCATTTATGAGGAAGGTTGACACTTCCTCATCATTTAATTCTCATGCATCCTCACAAGAGTAAGTGTGGGTATTGACTTTTGGATATCCAAAAGGAAATCCCACCTTACTTGGAAAAATCTAAAACAAGTACCTAGAATCCTTTAAGCATTGTTTTGTAGACCTAGTCATTTTTGTCTAGGTTTAGAAAATAAAACTTTTGGGCATGGCTTAATTGGTGAATTGGCATATATAAACTTGGGCATAGTGACACCCATAATTTTTAATTGAGCTTCATGCATAGATGGTGTCACTAGATTTCAAACTCCTAGGAATAAGTGATATCCTTGCTCTAAAATTGAATTGCATTTTGTGGAGGAGTCACTAAATTTTAAATTCCTAGTGAAGTTCAGGAGGACAAAATTGAGAATCTTGTTTGTCATGGTCTAATTGATAAAATTTGCTCTTGAAAGCTAAGATGGTTAGAAACTTTAAAAGATGTAGGGATCCATATAGTATATTTCTATCACATGCATCGCTATGAGTAGGAGCTTTAGAAAATATGCAACATGAATTATCCATAAAGCTCCACTCTTATAAATGAATAACACATTGATCATGGATACACTTGACATTGGAACCAATGCATCTCTGATTTTGTTCTTCCCCGTATGTACAAATGAAAGTTCGGTTACCTAACCCGGACGTTCATTTTTACAAGTATCGGGAGCTAACCATCTCTCTCTATTCAAGAGAGGAAGTTTGCAGGAGTAATATTACTATGCAGGCATTCAAGAAGCTCATTTTTGGGATCTCTAGAGGATCCCATTTCAACATCTCTTGGCCAAGGAGTAAATGAGGATGGTTGCTACCTATCGGAAATTATGCACGAAGGTCAATCATAACTATACGAGGCTAGAGATTTGAAATGGGAACCCTCCATGCACAACCAATGGGATGACACGAACGGGTGAGAGCATTATGCTCTCAACTATTCTAAGCACTCATTCAAGCTCAAGGGATTTGACACCATCATTGGGTGCAAGTTGTTCCTATGTGGCTAGAAGCCAAGGAATGACAAATCACACCCAACACATGGAGACCCTGATGTGCAGACAATCAACATCGAAAACACTCTATTAACCACACTCATGGTGTCCATGGGAGGCAACACAACAATCAACACTCAACCCTCCATTGTCAAAGCCACGCTACAACAAGGATAGGCCAACTCATGGCCTACCTCCGTTGTTAGGGTTTCAACCCCTATCAGGGACCTTGATCAAGAATAAGCTTGGGGGAGGACCCCCACTTGAGGTAACTTGTATCACACCCACTGCATTTCTATTTCTTCTATTGCATATTTACTTACCATTCATCCACCATCCACCATGCATCTAAAAAAAACATAAAAATAGGAACATAGATTTGCTTTGCTTATCAAATAAAGATGTGCGGTAAGAATGATTTAGAATTCACATAGATGAAATGATGAATAGTTGCTCTGTTTTATTTTTCCTAAGTCCCTAGTTTACAACTTGCTACTCTCCGAATATTGCTTAAATTGGCTAAAACTAACTTTGCCTTGATTTAGATTTGTGGGTAGCAAAAGCTTAATCTACTTCTAGGTTGTTGGGAGATTTGAATTAGTAATAGGGCTGCTATTCCTATTTTGAAAGTGGAACTTAGATTTCTGGAGAAATTCTATCAAGATTTAAGTTTCCCTCAATTGATTAGAAATACCTACCAAAGCCATATGATATTCATACATAGACAACACCTTATGCATATGCTATTTGCTTTCACATTGAGCCTAGTCAAACTAGTATAGACCTATGTGAGAAATCATTCAATTCTTTTTGAATTCAAGACTTCACTTGCACATGCTATACTTCTACACTAGAAGGAAGCAATATTCCATCATGTCCACCATTCCACAATAAAAAGAGAAACTCCATGCTATTCATAGTTAGCACTCTCTTCAAGTTATTGCATAAAAAGGAGTAGAAGACATGGCTACAAGAAAAAGAAAAAGAAAAATGCATGCTTATATCATAAGCATTAGAAAACAAAAAGAAGAAAAAATATGCTTACTCCATAAGCATAAAAAAAGGGGTAGCCATGTTTCATCCTTGCAGTAAAGAGAGTCCACATCAAAAGGAGTCATCTCAATGTTTCCACATCCACCTCCATTCCATCACACATGCACAAGTCTTGATTCAAAAGTTTGAATTGATTTCTCCTAAGGCTTGCTCTTTTGACTTAGCAATATTATGTGTTGCAAATATGCCTACTTACTTTCCCTACCAAGCTCCACGTACAAGCCATATTCAACGAATAGGAATAGTACAGGCATAATGCCTTGGTGAGGACATATTTCCACTATACACAAAGGAGTGATTGAGAGAATCAATTGAGGTACTTATAATCTAATTTGAATCTCTTTGGAATTTAAGTGGAACTTGATATCTAGGCTATGCTTGCTCCATTTGCTGTTCTATCTTTCAATTACCCATGAATAGGAGAAGGCATAACTCCCATAATAACTTAAGAGGGGAGAAGTACCATAGCCACTTTTGGCAATACTAGGTAGAGTATTTTGTTGTGCACTTGGTACTTTCGAAAGGTAGAACATTGTAGCAACACCTGATCATCAACCTAAAGTCTTGACTATGCCCGGGACGAGCAAAGGATGAGCTTGGGGGAGTTTGTTGACGGTTGTTATATACCAATTTCAGCCGTCAATATAACTCAATTATGTGAAAGATTGATCATTTCTTGCACACATCACCTTTCTACTTAACCTATTTCCACTTGTACTTGGAGAAATATGTGTATGCAGATATTTATACAGGAATTGAGGAAAAGTATGGGGAGAAATCCTATAAAATATCATCCCAGCCAGTCAGGCGATGACATGTGGCACCACATGGATCAAATGGCCCACAAACAGAAGTATCCGAGGCCATCCAACGGTGTAGCACCAATGTCAGTCACTAGGACCCACCTGGCAGCCACCTGGAGGAAGTACGGGCCGTTTGGAGCCCTGACCAGGTCGGCCGAACCAGGGGGTTGGCCGACCTGGTCCTGGTGCCAAACGCGGTCAACTTCCACGTGTTGGCTCCTCCCGGCTCCCTGGAGTCAATGACGACTGATCCGCGTGCTTTTGGTGGCAGGAACCGACCTCAACACTAGTATAAATAGGACCCCATACCCCTCACTTCAACACACACCACTTGGACATCATTCTATTGTATACACTATCTTCCATAGTCCTTAGAGTAGTTAGGATGTAGAGAGGAGAGCCTCTAGTCCCAAGTCCAAATTAGGAAAGGAGTAGAAGGAGTCTCTCTTCCCAATTCCACATTGGGAAAGGTATGTCTCATGTATTCCTTCTTGTATTTGTGACTTTGTGCTCAATAAAGATATTATCTATAGTCTTCTTTTATACATATACTTGGACAAAGCGTTTCTTGTTTGATTGTGGAGTTCATGTAAGTGGAAGGTATAGTCTGTATGATTGTACTCTCATGATCACATCTTATGGTCATAAACACTATATACCCCCACTATAGTCTATGTAGTTATGATATGATTATGTTAATAAGAATAACTATGCTATGCAGTCAACATTGGTTCAACGATGATTTAGATAATTGCCTTAGGATGGCTTGTGCTGCAGATCTTAAGGTATTTCCTCAGTATGCTAGCATGGTGCTAGGGTATTTAAGTAGCATTGGATGTCTCGTAGACCCACGGATTGAAGAGGTAGCCAATAGGTGGTGACAGTCCTATCTGTCCTTTGTAATCCTCCATGTTCGGCTATGCCATAGGCTCTTGACGGTAGTTGCCATAGTATTGCTAGGGGTAAGCCCGTGCTCGATGTGTTGAATAGCATTGCATAAGAATTCATCATTGACATGACCATTAGTATCTACCTGTGGCTATGTATATGTATTAGGAGCATTCTAGGAGCAACTCTCTAACTCTTAATACAATCTCCCTCTAGGACCCATTTACCCTTTAAAATAGATTGCCTAGGTGTGTGTCACACTACCCCTATTATCAACTTACCCCCTGTCCGGATAATTTATTAGTATCCCATAGCTTGACCATAGGAGTAGTATATACTTTACTCCATTGCCTTCCTTTGGGATAAATACGATACCCTTGGGAATACTCATGGGTGAAATGCTACAACGGTATCTTCTGTGCGCTTGCGGATCTCATATATTTACCGAAGATGATATGTGGTGTTAAGAAATACCAACAAGCATTTCTGGCGCCATTGCCAGGGATGATTTGTTAGTATATCTTAGGAGCCGTCAACAAGCATTTCTGGCGCCGTTGCCGGGGATGATTTGGTAGTATATCTTAGGAGCTGTCAACACCATCCTTGCTACAACCCTACCTAGACCAACCTAGCCTCTCCATTTGATGATTGCTTTGCTTCCATCTAGCCTTCCTTTGGGAAAATATAAATGACACCCTTTGGGAATACTCTTAAAAAGGGGAAATGCTACATCGATAGTTTCTGTGCGCTTGCGTACATTCATTTAAGAATCAAAACCTACCAACAAGCATTTCTGGCACCACTGCTTGGGATGAATTGTTACTAGTGCGTAGGAAAGAACAACAAACATTTCGGGCGCCATTGCCAGGGAAGGCAGCCAAAGTGTTGCATGATTGAGTGAATAGGATAGGACCCTGGTAGGTTTTAGTAGGATGACCCTTCTTTACTTTTGCATTTTATGTGAAAATAGGGTAGTGTATGTATGGTGTTCGCTTGCTGGAAAACTTTGTTGAAGATCCTGTATCCCTTCTGAGAGATCGACCTCGTGTCGTTACTCCTCAGAAGCTTTGAGTGGCAAAGCAAACCAGCACAACCGCACCAACAACCGAAACACAAATGGCTAGAAGATCCTTCCCGAGTTTTCAGCTTCCTCTGCTAACAATGTGCCTGTTGGGCCCACTGTTAATACAGGAGACGTAAACATTGAAATCAAGACTGACCTGATCACTATGGTGCAATCTAACCCATTTTGTGGGAAGGCTAATGAGGATGCAAGTGCTCACCTGCAAAAATTCCTTGAGAACTGCAACACTTTTAAGATAAAGGACGTATCCCCTCATGTTGTCCGTCTTAAGATGTTCCCGTTCTATCTTCTTGGGAGAGCGAAATAATGGTTCTACGCGAACCGAAGTGTTGTAGATACTTGGGAGAAGTGTTCTACAACATTCCTCACCATGTTTTTCCTGTTGGGCAAGACCAATGCCCTACGTGGAAGAATTTTTAGCTTCCATCAAGATGCCAAGGAATCTATTCCCGAGGCCTGGGAAAGGCTTCCGGAGTATATCCTAGCTTGTTCCCACCATGGGATGGATGACTGTCTCATAATCCAAAACTTTTATAATGGGCTGATCCCTTCCGCCCATGACCATGTTGATGCTGCTGCTGGAGGTGCCTTCTTCTCATTGACAGTGCCCAAAGCGAAAGATTTGATTGAGAAGATGGTGTCAAACATGGGTTGGAGTGACGAACATCTCCATACCCGCTAGCGAGGCATGCACAGGTTGAAGGAGGTGGACATGACCGCCGCCAAATTGGACCTCCTTATGAAGAAGATTGATGGACATAGCAATGGTGAAGTATGCGACAATGCCTATGCCTAAGACTATCACATCACTTGTGAAGTTTGTGGCAACACGGTCCATTTGGGCAATGACTGCCCGGAAACCCGTGAGGATGCCCTATACGTAGCCAACAATGGAAGCAACAATGGCTATTGTTGAGGATGTCAAGGGTGGGGCCAACCACGTCCATTCTTTCAACGAGGGTACAACAACAATGGCAACAAAATCAAACCAACTTGCGAGAACTTGCCATTGGCTAGCTAAAAATCAATGAGGCTATATCCAAGAAGTTGTCGGCCAATGACAACACCCTAGAGAGCATCAATGCCAAGATTGAAGGACTATCCTCAGCCTTTAAGAATCAATTCAGCTTCAAAAGACGTTGGATACTCAGTTGGCTCAACTGGCAGTTGCTGTTCCTCCAATGGAGAATGGCAAAATGCCAAGACAGCCTGAACCTCCTATGGAAAGTGCCAACATGATTTCTCTACAAGGAGGCAACTGGCTGAAGGACCTCGGATGTCCTACAATCTCATGCTCAATTGGGGCACACCACTTTGACAAGGCCCTTTGTGACCTTGGAGCAAGAGTGAGTGTGATGCCCAAGGTGGTTTTCGAACCGCTGAACTTCACGGAACTTACTCCAACACTAATGCAACTCCAACTGGCTGATTCCTCAGTCCGTTATCCGGTGGGTATTGCCGAAAACGTCCCAGTGAAAATCCAGAACTGCTTCATACCTGTGGATTTCGTGGTGCTCGACATGGAGGTCGAGAAGGATACGCCACTTATTCTTGGATGCTCGTTCCTAAGCACCGCGAAGGCTCGCATAGATGTGGGAGCTGGAGAAATCCACTTCCATATCAATGGCAAGGAGGATAAGTTTAACTTTTTCCCAAAGTTGGAGCAATGCTCCATGATCTGTATCAAGTATGGGACAAATGTTAAACACACTCAAGAGGTCGAAATCATACCTCCAAAGGTGGACCACCTCAGTACATTTATGAGGACTTTGATCTATGCGGAAAACCCTTCTTATCGTCCACGCCGACACCCCAAGAAGACGGAGAAATTCGGGCCTCCTCAAAGGCCCAAGTCCAGCAAGCCGCAAAAGAAGGTATGGCAGAAGAAGCAAGACAAGCCATCCGAGTCCATCCCTCTGGGCCCGGATGTCAAGAAATGAAGAAGGAGGAATGTCCATCTCATCGGACGGTGGTGAGATCTAGGCAATAGGTTAAATTGGTAGTTATCCTTTATTTGATTTCTCTTTTCTCTTCTCTTTATTTGATTTTCCCCACTTTGTGATTTTCCCCACTGCATGTTTGGTTTTTCTTAGCAAGTTGAGAATCTTATATTCTCAACTATCATTTTTTATTTCTTTATTTTTCACAAAAAGAAAATTGTTGGGTTTTGAAAAGGAATTTTTATTTGGAAAACAATTTTTCTGAACTGCAAAGGTGGTATTTCACCAACGTGCTAATTCCATAGTCGTTGGGGAGCCATCTTCCAAAAGGGGGAACAGGGGGCCCACCTGTTAGGTCGGTTGACCCCCCTGTTCGGCCGACTAGGGGAAGGAGCCAATTTGGCTCTCTCTCTCTCCTCCAACGGCTACATTTGGTTCTCTAGTGACCGTTGAGGATTGCACACTATAAAAGGTGGCCGTGAGGAGCACTTTCTCTTCACACTTTACCTCATTTCATACATCCCCAAAGTCACTCTTGCTCACATTGTTTTTCTTGCTCTTCATGGAAGTGCTCTTGATGAATTCCCAACTCAAAAAGATTTGCTTTTGTTTGCATTTGCAATTTTCTCTCAAGTTCTTCAAGGGAAATTCGCATTTGCAATTTTCTCTCATGTTCTTCAAGGGAAATTCGCCGGGGTTTTGTTTCACTAACATCACCTCTTTTGAGTTTTTTCCTTTGTTGTGTTCTTGCTTGTTGTGGCCATGAAAGGAATGAAGAGGTTGTTTGGCAAGAGGAAGGAGGCTGCAAGCTCAATCCATGGTGGAGACTCAAGTGCACGCCCTCTTCCGTTGCTACACCAAGTTCACGGAGTGTAGGAGAGGACACTCCCATGGGTGAGAGGAGCAACCCACACCAACTTCTTCAAGATGACTATGTCGACATCCAAAGTGAAGTTGAAGATCAAGCATGCAAGCTCCTTCAAGATCGTGAGTTTTCTCATACGAAAGTTTATGATCCGGATTTGATCTCCAATATAGGTATGGGTTCTGAATTCTTTTCCATTTGGCGTGCATTAGGATGAGAAAACTTTGCTTACATAGAGAAGAATGGTTCATGCCTTCTCTCCATACAATTCCTTTGCACACTCAAGATAGGATTTGATGGTATTACTTTTAGATTATTTCAAAAAGAATACAACATCATATGGAAAGAATTAAGTGAAATCCTAGGCTTCCATAAACGTTGTTTGCTAAATTTAGATGCTTTGCCTAAGTTTAACAAACAAAGTTTTTGGTAAGATTTAACTGATGAGGTCAGATGTAGTGCACCTAGGAATAGCAACTTGCACAACCCTACTTTACGCTTCATGCATAGATGGGTGGCTATGACTAAGTTCCCAAGAGGAGATGTAAGGATAGTGCGTGATGATGAGCTGTAAATTTTATTTGACATGATTAAAAAGATAAAAGTTGCTCCAGTTATTGCCATGATGACACAATGGTTAGATTACATTCCAAGGGTAGGGCCAATTGAATGCACTTCATTGATTACCCGTGTTGCTACTAGGGTAGGAGCACTAGAATATTCTTCAATTGAGTACATTGAAAATGAAAGAGAATTAATTTATGAAGATTATTTAGTGCAAGGACATACCCTTAAGCATGATCAAGATGGCTCTTTGATATTTTATTATCCCGACTTTGTCAATGAAATTTGGTTACCTAACCCGGATTATCATTTGTACAAATGCCAAAGGCTAACCATTGACATACTTCCCATCGAGGAAGCCTAAAGAAGTAATGTCTCTGGCAGGGTAACTAGAAGCCGCACAAGGAGAGTGACCATGCCCCCGACAACCTCCACGGTCCATGAGTACGAAGAGGAAGAGAACCCAACGGGTGATGCACCCGGATGGACTCAACCTCCATTGTATGAGACAGAAGGTTCGTCTTGGCATGGGTTGCTAGGTGCTACATGAGAGACACCCCTATCCACTTCTAGCTCTAGCAGCTTGCCTCCAACATCTATGAGAAGATGTCATTTCACTTCAGCTAGAAGTCATCGTGACTATAGCCAGGGAATGAAAGACCTCTCTGGACATATGGAGGAGCTTGAAGTGAGGACGGGTGACATCTACAACACTCTCCAAGGGCATGTCCAAGGTACCCAAGACTGGGAACAACACATGGACACTCAATTCACCAACTTCAACTCCACGCTACAACAACAACAAGCCGATCTCGCAGCATACTTCCGTTATCAAGGGTTCAACCCTCGACACGGAGATGAGTGAAGAACAAGCTTGGGGGATGACCCCCACTTGAGATAAATTGTATCAACCCCCTTTGCATATTTATTTTCCATTAGACCATCATTCACCTTGCATATAAAAAAATGTAGGATAGATTTGTTTCTCAATAAAATAAATGAAGTGCGATAAGAATGATTTGGAATTCATATAGATGAAATGATGAATAGTTGCTCAGTTTCAATTTTCCTAAGTCCCTAGTTGACAACTTACTAATCTTCAACAAATTGCTCACATTGGCTAAAATTGCTTTTGCCATGATTTGGAAATTGTGGGTAGCAAAAGCTTAATTCATTCTAAGTTGTTGTGAGATATGATATAGTGATAGGGCTGCTATTCCTAGTTTGATAGTGAAACTGAAAGTGCATCTAGGACTCCCTTGTGGGTTTTGGATGATTTATGACAAGCAATTGGGATCCTAATCCTTTTGTTGAGATGAATGCAGGAAAATCATGAAAAATGAGCAAAGTACCAAAAAGAGGGAAATTGAGAAGGAAAATGAATTTGAGCTCAAGGAGAAGAAGTTAGTAGTTTAGTATGTATGGAGTGTGTTAAGGAAACACACCCAAGAGCTCAATCTCACTTAATCACACACACACAATGCACAAAGCTATACAGGACCGGACTAGTCCGATATCACATTCTGCACCAGATCGAACAAGTCCGGTCACAACCGGACTAGTCCGATATCTTTCTGTTCCACTTCGGACTAGTCCTCCCCAGTGCGGACTAGTCCTTATCAATGCACAAGTCACACAAAATCGGACCAGTCCGTTGTGACCCAGACTAGTCCGATATTCATTCTGATCCACTTCGGACAAGTCCGGTGTCCACACGGACTAGTCCGATATACACCCTGATCTAAATCGGACAAGTCCTCCAAGTGCGGACTTGTCATCCTAAACACTTAGGGTTTCATATGTCCGGACAAGTCCGATGACAATCGGACTAGTCTGAAGCTTTCCAGTAGCAAAATCGGACAAGTCCGTTTTGAACCGGACTAGTCCGAGATTCCTGGACACTTAGGGTTTGCTTCACACAGCACACCGGACTAGTCCGGTCACCACCACGGACTAGTCCGACTTTTTGAACCCTAACGGTAACTTCTAGAAACCCCATATAAATAGAGGTGCACGACCCACTTTCACCACCTCTCGAACCCTAGCGCCGTCACACCTCCCAAGAGACTCAAAAACCATCTCTCTCCACGAAATTAAGTGCAAAATCAATCAATCCATTGAGGATCACTTGTAGATCATTGGAGAGGCACTTGGCACACGATTGAGCTCTTGGTTTGAATCTCTAACACACTCTTGCATCTCAATTTGTATATTTCGAAGTGTGTTATTGGTGGTCTTGAAACTTGTAATCAAGGGAGCTCTCAACTTGTGAGATCGCCCCTTCGACTTGGTGATTTACCCCTGTGTGTTTAGTGGAAGAGGATTGGCCTTCGTGGCGATCCGACGAGGGAAGGGTTGGTGAAGACCCGGTCCTTTTGTGGGCTCCTCAACGTAGACGTAGGTTGCCTTCGTGGTAACCGAACCACGGGATAAATCTTGTGTCTTGTTCGTTTGTGTTCATCATTCTAGTTGATCAACATTATCTAGGGTTTGACTCATCTTGTTGAATTGAAGTTAAATAGTTGAACAAGAATCATACTTGCAATAAAACTTGACATACAATCATTGAACTGTTATTGAAGTTTATATTTCCGCTGCAAACGTCAACGAAACAATCAAATTGACCTAACTTGATCAACCTAGTCCGTGAAATCCGGACTAGTCCGCACTTTACCGGACTAGTTCGATATATCTGGTTTTGATCTTGTTGTTGAAGTGCTACAGGAACCGAGAAAATTCAAGAAGGCCTATTCACCCCCCCTCTAGGCCTACATTCAATTGGTATCAGAGCAGGTTCTTCAAGAAAGAGTGCAACCACTCGAAGAGATCATGTCGGATATGAAGGAAGTTCAGAAAATCAACAACCAGGAAGAAATGAACAATGACAAGCACCAAAAGCTTGAAAAGTATCTCGAAGCCATTCAAGACTTCGATGATGATGATGATGAGGAGACATTGGAGCTGAAAGCACTCCTTAGAAAGAAAGCGCTTTCCAAAGGGAAATCTAAAGTCGAAGAAAAGAAGAAGGGGAGTAGTCACACCGACTACTCCCGATATCCTTTTAACTATGACCGTTTAAACTCTAAAAGCAATCATTATCTATCTATTCCTCTCGGAAAAGCCCCACACTTCGATGGGAGTGATTACTCCATGTGGAGGCAAAATATGAAGATGCACTTGATTTCCCTTAACCCAAGTTTATGGCATATTGTGTGCACAGGAATAAACATCCCTGATGACGATGAAGAACTCACACCAAGTCAAGAGCAAGCCATCCACAGGAATGCCCAAGCCGCAGCCGTTATCACCTCATCTCTAAGTAGAGATGAATTCACAAAGGTGGACGGATTGGAGATTGCTAAAGAAATCTGGGACACACTACAGACAGCACATGAAGGTGACAGGCATGTGCGGGAGGCAAAGATTGAGATGATTGAAGGCGAACTGGGAAGGTTCGCGATTGAGAAAGATGAGTCTCCCCAGGACATGTACAACAGACTGAAGACTCTTGTGAACAAGGTTCGATCATATGGTAGCAAAAAGTGGAATGACCACGAGGTTGTAAAGCTCATCCTTAGAGCCTTTATGCCTCGCAACGACACACTTTGCTCTATGATCCGAGAAAGTCCCGGGTACAAGAAAATGACTCAGGATGAACTGCTTGGCAAAATCATCAACTTTGAGATGATGGAGAAGCAAGCCAAGCACGTCAAAGAAATAGCCGACCTCACATCGGCCAAGAAGAAGGGAGTTGCCTTAAAGTCCTCACTCAAGCCTCTATCCAAAGAAGCAAAAGAAGCACAGCTTGAGGAGGACAGCGATGATGAAAGCAGCAAGCTGGACGAAGAAGATATGATTTTGTTCATGAAGAAGTTCAAAAGAATTATGAAGAAAAGACAAGGAACAAAATCGAGTGAAGGAAAATACAAGGAGAAGACAAAGCCGAAGATGAGGCGGGCATGCTATAATTGTGGTGAGTACAATCACTTTATAGTTGATTGCCCATATGAGGACAACAAGAAGAAGAGTAAAGAGTCCAAGCCTCAACCGAAGAAATTCTTCAAGAAGAAGAAACAAGCTGAACAAGCACACATCGGAAAGGAGTGGGACTCAAACGTTGAGTCCTCATCGTCCGATGAAGAAGAAATGGCTAGCATAGCCATTGAAAGCATGTCCAAGAAACCCACACTCTTCCCCACGCTCGGTGCAAAGAAAGCAAATGGAACTTGCCTCATGGCTAAGGAAGGTGAACGCAAGGTAAACATCAAAACTCCTTCCGTGCATTCTTACTCGAGTGATGATGATCTAGATAGTGATAATGAAGATATGCAAAATGGTTTAGATAGAAAAACTGCTGCTAAAATGAAATTCTTGCTTAACCAACTTGTTGAGAAGGAAGAGCTAATTGATCGTCAAGAAGACATGATTATCTCCCAAAAGGAGAAGCATGTCGAACTTGACAATCTACTAGCTCTTGAAAAGGAGAGAAACCACTCACTAGAGCTTAAGCTAGCTTCAAGCAAGAAAACTTGCTTGGAGTTAACCAACTCAACCGTTGCAATCAAGGATCAACTTGATGACCTAATCAAGGTCAACAAGATCCTTGAAGTGCAGGTTGAGTCACTCAAGCTTAGTGAACCTTCCTCCTCTTCAACCCTACCTTCTCAACCCACTTCAACTAATATCGCTCATATTTGCAAATGTGATAAAATTAACCCCAGGTTGAAGGAAAATTCTACCTCCACAAAGGACAAAAATCCTACCCAATGTGTAATATTTGACAAGGAGAGGATCAACTATGCACATAGTGCATATTTGGTCCAAAGACCTCCAAATGTCAAGTACGGCATTGGTTACTCTCATGATGGAAAGCAAAGAGCTGGAAATCATAAAAATAACAAGGGAAGGATTACCTTTGTGAAGGGAGGACCCTCACAACCTGGTAACTCGAAAACTAAAAATCTGAACTCTCATGAAAACCGGACTAGTCCGGTTGTGGTCCGGACAAGTCCGGTCACACAGACTAGTACGACCCATAATCAACAGCAACTCTTGTTTAAAACCTTTGATGCTTCTTATGTATTAATGAAAAATAATGTTGGTAAAGTGTATGCTTATTATGCTGGGCCACGCCATGGGAACACAAAATCCCATGTGTGGGTGCCCAAATGTATTGTTACTAACCTCCAAGGACCCAAGCAAGCTTGGGTACCTAAAACCAAGGCATAATTCGTTTTTGCAGGCCTACTCCTCCGGTGGATCCAAATGGGTGCTAGACAGTGGATGCACCAACCACATGACCGGAGAAAGGAGGATGTTTGTGGAGTATGAAGTGAATCAGGACCCAAACGAAGGCATCTACTTTGGGGATAACAGTCAAGGAAGGTTCCTCGGTACCGGAGAAGTGATGGTTCCGTTGCATTCAAGGGTATGTTAAAGGGAAAGCTTTACCTTGTTGACTTCAACAAGAATAAAGCCGAACTCGACACATGCTTGATTGCAAAAACCAACATGGGTTGGCTGTGGCATAGACGGCTGGCACATGTTGGTATGAGGAACCTTCAAAAACTCCTCAAGGGCGATCACATCTGAGGTTTGAAAGATGTTGTGTTTGAGAAAGACAAGCCTTGTAGCGCGTGCCAAGCGGGGAAGCAAGTTGGAGCACAACATCCCGCGAAGAACATCATGACCACGACAAGACCGCTCGAACTACTTCATATGGACTTGTTTGGTCCAATTGCTTACATAAGCATCGGCGGTAATAAATACGGTTTAGTTATTATTGATGATTTTTCCCGCTTCACTTGGGTGTTCTTTTTGCATGACAAGTCAGAAACACAAGGAACACTCAAGAAATTCTTCAAGCGAGCGCAAAACGAGTTCTCACTATCAATCAAGAGTATTCAGAGCGACAATGGCACGGAGTTCAAGAACATACAAGTGGAGGAGTACCTTGATGAGGAAGGAATCAAGCACGAATTCTCAGCACCATACTCTCCACAACAAAATGGAGTTGCCGAAAGGAAGAACCGAACGCTCATAGAGATGGCAAGAACAATGCTCGATGAATACAAGACTTCGGATCGATTTTGGGCGGAAGCAATCAACACCGCTTGCCATGCCACAAATCGACTCTACCTTCATCGACTACTAAAGAAGACCCCCTATGAGCTACTCACCGGTAACAAACCGAACGTTTCATATTTTCGAGTTTTCGGTTCTCCTTGCTACATTTTGAACAAGAAACCCAGGACTTCAAAGTTCGCTTCGAAGTCCGATGAAGGTTTCTTGATTGGTTATGATTCGAACACTTACACCTATTGTGTTTTCAACAAGGCCTCCGGACTTGTTGAAGTGGCACGTGATGTAGTGTTCGATGAAACTAATGGCTCCCAAAAGGAGCAAGTTGATCAATGTGAATTAGGTAAAGAGGAAGCTCCCTATCAAGCATTGAAGAGGATGGCTCTAGGCGAAGTACGACCACAAGAGTCATCGTCACAAATACAAGAGGAAAGTGAACCACAAGAGGAGATCAACAATTCAGGGGGAGCCTCGATACAAGACAAATCACAGGAATATGAACATGATCAACAAATCAACGAGGACAACAACTCAGGGGGAGAAGAAGATGATCACCAACATACGACCCCCCAAGTGCCACACCCAAGAGTACACCAATGCATTCAAAGGGATCATCCAATCGACAACATCGTCGGCAACATCCAAAAGGGAGTAACCACTAGATCTCGTATAGCAAATTTTTGTGAACATTACTCGTTTGTCTCCTTTTTGGAACCCCGCAGGACTGAGGATGCATTGAAGGATCCGGACTGGGTGGTGGCAATGCAAGAAGAGTTGAACAATTTCAAGAGAAACGAGGTTTGGGAACTTGTGGAAAGACCCAATGCAAATATTGTGGGCACCAAGTGGGTCTTCCGCAACAAGCAAGACGAACACGGAGTGGTGACAAGAAACAAGGCACGACTTGTGGCCAAAGGTTACTCACAAGTCGAAGGTTTGGATTTCGATGAAACCTTTGCTCTAGTAGTCAGGCTTGAATCAATTAGAATATTACTTGCATATGCTACTCACCATGATTTCATGCTGTATCAAATGGACGTGAAAAGCGCCTTCCTCAACGGACCGATCAAGGAAGAGGTGTACGTGGAGCAACCACCCGGATTTGAAGACGAAGAGTTCCCCGACCACGTGTATAAACTGCGTAAGGCTCTCTATGGCCTCAAACAAGCTCCTAGAGCTTGGTATGAGTGTCTTAGAGATTTTTTAATTGATAATGGCTTTCAAATTGGCAAAGTAGATTATACACTATTCACGAAAAATCTGGATAATGATCTTTTTATTTGCCAAATCTATGTTGATGATATAATTTTTGGATCAACTAACCAATCTTTCTGTGAAGAGTTTAGTAAAATTATGACAGACAGATTTGAAATGTCAATGATGGGAGAATTGAAGTACTTCTTGGGATTCCAAGTGCGGCAACAAAGGGAAGGAACATTCATAAGCCAAACCAAGTACACACAGGACATCCTCAAGAAGTTTGGCATGGACAAGGCAAAGCCCATAAAGACTCCCATGGCAACGAATGGTCACTTGGATCTCAATGAAGATGGACCGAGCGTCGACCAAAAGGTATATTGCTCCATGATTGGATCTTTACTTATGTGCATCTAGGCCAGATATTATGTTGAGTGTATGTTTGTGTGCAAGATTTCAAGCCAACCGTAAGGAATGTCATTTGACAGCCGTAAAGAGAATCCTAAGATATTTACTTCATACACCGAATCTTGGTCTTTGGTACCCAAAAGGCTCAAAATTCAATCTCATTGGGTATTCCGATGCAGATTATGCCGGGTGCAAAGTTGATAGAAAAAGCACTTCCGGCACTTGCCAATTCCTAGGAAGATCCTTAGTTTCTTGGTCATCCAAGAAACAGAATTCCATTGCATTATCCACAGCCGAAGCGGAGTATGTTGCAGCCGGGAGTTGTTGTGCACAACTCCTTTGGATGCGACAAAATCTAAGGGATTACGGTTACAATATGAACCGTATTCCTCTTCTTTATGATAATGAGAGTGCCATTAAAATAGCCCACAATCCAGTTGAGCACTCTAGAACTAAACACATTGACATAAGACACCATTTCTTGAGAGACCATTCCATGAAAGGAGACATATCCATCTCTCATGTCAACACCCAAAAACAATTGGCCGACATATTCACCAAGCCACTTGATGAAAAACATTTTTGCGAACTCCGAAATGAGCTAAACATTCTTGATTCTCGGAGTGTGGCTTGAAAAGTTGCATACCTGTATGATTGCTTCAAAATATTGATTGAATTGTGAAAATTAACCCTCCCCATTTTTCTCTCGAAAAACTATGTCAATTATTAGATCTTGATGAATTTTTGATCATAGTATGATTGTTGTTTGCGTACTGGTCAAATTCATCAAGATTATTTGAATTGTTTTGCCTCACCAAAAATTGTTTTGCCTCTCTACTCTCAATTATTGGACCTTCAAATATATATGAATGGGCTATGCAATTCTTTCCTGGTGACCACGGACAAGTCCGTGGTTACCCGGACTAGTCCGCCCTTGCAGACTAGTCCGCAGAGTGCCGGGTAGGCCGGACTAGTCCGACAGACCACGGACTAGTCCGATATAGGTCCCTGGATGACTTCGGACTAGTCCGGTCATGTCCGGACTTGTCCGATTTTTCGTGTCCATAACCCTAGCCGCCACTAAACCCTAATCCCTTCACCCCACACTCGCCCCCAAGCTTTCTCTCTCTTGCGCTCGAGCTCCCAAGGCGAATCCTTGATTCCCCCGTCGAAAAGCCTCAATCTTGGGCGGAGATCAAGCTTGCAGACTCAGGGATTGAAGTTAGCGGACAAGTCCGGCCTCCAACCCCCAAAATCTCAAGCTTCCTTTGATTTCTTGGTAAATTTTCTTCAAAACCCTAAGAAATCACCAATTTCTCTATTGCTTATCGTTTGGCCTAGCATTCTTCACTAGTTACATGTCTAGTTGATGTACTATGTGTATGCTAGACTAGTTTTACGTTAGGGATCAATTTTTGTCAAGTCTGTTAGGTTTTTGCAGAAGAACACCGGACTAGTCCGGTCCAGGTACGGACAAGTCCGGTCCCCCGGACTAGTCCGTGCCTGTGCACCGGACAAGTCCGTTGTTTCTGAACCAAAACCTAATTCTTTAATTCCCTAATGCCTTCCATTGCCATCTTACCTTACCAATACCTTGTATAACTTGTTCTTTCTCTTGATCACTCATTCCCAGATCATGTCGAGCTCCGACAACGAAATCTCCGATTTTGAGGCCGAGTTGGACCACGAGGTGGCACCTCGGTCCTCGGCGGGTCTTGGCAAGAAACGCCAAGAGAGACCCTCCGAGCCTGCTCCCTCACCTCCCCAGGTTCGGAGGAAAGTCCTTGCCAAGAAGCCTGCCTCGAAGGCTGCTCCGTCTACAAGCGGCCTTCGACAAGCAAAAGGGAAGGGCAAGGGGGTTGCCACAGGGCCTGTTGGGCCCCTGAAGCTGCATACTCCCAGAGAAGGGGTCCGGGACCCTAATGAAGAAAGATTCAATGGCAAGGGCAGCGATGTGGCTGCAAAGTTGAGAAGTGTTGATTGCTATGCAAGGCCCAAGCAAGCAGCTGATGGCAGATTTTGGTCAAATTTCCATGCTGACTTCTACAAGCTGGTCTACTTGCCGATGAAGACCCCGGTGGTGCGCAGTCAACGGATTGACTGGGACCACCTTGAGAAGAGGAAATGTGCAGCTTTTGATGAAGTGATAGCAGCTGCAGAGAGACATGGTCTGAAGGATCTCCTTGCCTTCAGACACAACTGGAATGATGAAGTGATTGCACAATTCTATGCAACGTGCCACTTCTCAAGCGAAGACGAAGAAAGTGTGACTTGGATGACTCATGGATCCAAGTATTCTATTACTCAGGAAGAGTTTGCCCGCCTGCTGCACCTTGACTCTGAAGGACATGACCACCTCATTATCCACAACATTGGGGTCATTGAGAGGGATGGAATGAAGTTCATGTATGAGCCCACCTCCAAGTATGTCCCTCCCTCCACAAAGAATATGAAGCCTTTCTTTGTGGTCCTCAACAGAGTCCTCAGGAAGGCGATTGCCCCCAAGGATGGGGATGCAGGGAGTGTGCAAGGCTACCTCCGGACCCTGATGAGGGTCATTAGCAAGAAAAGGCAATTCGATGTTGCAGACTATATTTGGAATGATATGGTCAATATCTCAAGTACCCCCAACCGATCCTGTGGCTATGCCCCTTACTTGATGTTCATGATTGAGAAGGTCACAGGAATCGAGTTTGTGAAGGATGTGGAGCACACTCCACTGAGGCCTCAGAAGCCTCAGTCATAGAGTGTCCAGGCTGCTCCATCGCCGGCCTCAAGCCCCGAGGCACCGGCAAGGCAAGAAGAAGCTGCTAGGGCTACTCCTCCCTCCAGGGAAGCCCCTCAGAAAGGATCCGCCAGTGGGATCCTCAAGTACTTGGCTGCAATTTTCTCCTCATGCAAGAAAACTGAAGTGAAGCTTCACAAGCTAAATCAGAAGAGGAAGGAGAACATGAGATACATAAAAGCCAATGTGAAGCAGCTGAGTGAGAAGCTGGAGATCAACCCAATTGGATCTCCAGTACTTTCTGAAGATTCTGATCCAGACATCACCGAGCTCAGCCCCTTGACTCCCTCCGAGCTTGCCTATTTTGGCATTGGGGGCTCGAGCAGCTCCGCTCCTCCTCCTACCTCTCAACCTCGTCAAGCGGAAAGCGATGAAGACAATGAAGACGACGAGAGGACTGACAGTGAAGAGTGAAGCCCTAGGACCTTCCTCTCTCTCTTTTTGGTGTCTTGATGCCAAAGGGGGAGAGATTGAGGGGGAGTCTCTAGTCTTAGCTTTAGCTGCATAGGATGCGAGGAGAGAGCTCTCTCTTTTTTTTAATTGTGATTGCATTTGCTTAACTCTATTTTCATATCATGTTTGGTCCTGTTATGAATTGCTCTATTAATTTGCAAGTGTGTGATGAAATATGAGTTTTTGCCCTTGAAGTGCCATATTCAATTGATATTAGTTGATAAATGCAAATTCGATCATTCTTAATGCACTCATGCTCTTAGTATGCATCCCACCATAAAGAATGCACATATGAATATTTATCTTGTTGCTTGATGTATTTTTGAGTCATATGTGCATACTTTATGAAAATCTCATTTTATACCTCATTTTGTGAAATCTCAATTGGTTGTCATCAATCACCAAAAAGGGGGAGATTGAAAGTGCATCTAGGACTCCCTTGTGGGTTTTGGATGATTTATGACAAGCAATTGGGATCCTAATCCTTTTGTTGAGATGAATGCAGGAAAATCATGAAAAATGAGCAAAGTACCAAAAAGAGGGAAATTGAGAAGGAAAATGAATTTGAGCTCAAGGAGAAGAAATTAGTAGTTTAGTATGTATGGAGTGTGTTAAGGAAACACACCCAAGAGCTCAATCTCACTTAATCACACACACACAATGCACAAAGCTATACAGGACCGGACTAGTCCGATATCAGCCGGACTAGTCCGATATCACATTCTGCACCAGATCGGACAAGTCCGGTCACAACCGGACTAGTCCGATATCTTTCTGTTCCACTTAGGACTAGTCCTCCCCAGTGCGGACTAGTCCTTATCAATGCACAAGTCACACAAAATCGGACCAGTCCGTTGTGACCCGGACTAGTCCGATATTCATTCTGATCCACTCGGACAAGTCCGGTGTCCACACGGACTAGTCCGATATACACCCTGATCTAAATCGGACAAGTCCTCCAAGTGCGGACTTGTCATCCTAAACACTTAGGGTTTCATATGTCCGGACAAGTCGGATGACAATCGGACTAGTCCGAAGCTTTCCAGTAGCGAAATCGGACAAGTCCGTTTTGAACCGGACTAGTCCGAGATTCCTGGACACTTAGGGTTTGCTTCACACAGCACACCGGACTAGTCCGGTCACCACCACGGACTAGTCCGATCTTTCTGAACCCTAACGGTAACTTCTAGAAACCCCATATAAATAGAGGTGCACGGACCACTTTCACCACCTCTCGAACCCTAGCACCGTCACACCTCCCAAGAGACTCAAAAACCATCTCTCTCCACGAAATTAAGTGCAAAATCAATCAATCCATTGAAGATCACTTGTAGATCATTGGAGAGGCACTTGGCACACGATTGAGCTCTTGGTTTGAATCTCTAACACACTCTTGCATCTCAATTTGTATATTTCGAAGTGTGTTATTGGTGGTCTTGAAACTTGTAATCAAGGGAGCTCTCAACTTGTGAGATCGCCCCTTCGACTTGGTGATTAACCCTGTGTGTTTAGTGGAAGAGGATTGGCCTTCGTGGCGATCCGACGAGGGAAGGGTTGGTGAAGACCCGGTCCTTTTGTGGGCTCCTCAACGTGGACGTAGGTTGCCTTCGTGGTAACCGAACCACGGGATAAATCTTGTGTCTTGTTCGTTTGTGTTCATCATTCTAGTTGATCAACATTATCTACGGTTTGACTCATCTTGTTGAATTGAAGTTAAATAGTTGAACAAGAATCATACTTGCAATAAAACTTGACATACAATCATTGAACTGTTATTGAAGTTTATATTTCCGCTGCAAACGTCAACGAAACAATCAAATTGACCTAACTTGATCAACCTAGTCCGTGAAATCCGGACTAGTCCGCACTTTACCGGACTAGTCCGATATATCTGGTTTTGATCTTGTTGTTGAAGTGCTACAGGAACCGAGAAAATTCAAGAAGGCCTATTCACCCCCCCCCCCCCCCTCTAGGCCTACATTCAGAAACTTAGATTTCCGGAGAAATTCTAAAAGATTTAACTTATCCTCATTTGATTGGAAATACCCACCAAAGCCATATGATACATTATATTGATAGACCTTATGCATATGCTATTTGTCTTTACATTGAGCTTTGTCAAACTAGTATAGACCTATGTGAGATTTCATTCATTACTTTTCGAATTCAAGATTTCACTTGAACATGTTATACTTCTACACTAGAAGTAAGTAAAATTCCACCATACCACCATTCCACAATAAAAAGAGAAACTCCATATCATTCATGCTTAGTACTCTCTCCAAAATTCATTGCATAAAAAGGGAGTAGAAGACATGGCTACAAGAAAAAAGAAAAAGAAAAAGAAAATGCATGCTTACATCATAAACTTGAGAAAAAAGTAGCCATGTTTCATCCCTGCAAAATAAGAGAGTCCACTCAAAAAGGAGTCATCTCAAAAATATCCACATCCACTCCATTCCGTCACACATGCACAAGTCTTGAACCAAATTGTTTTGAATTGATTTCTCCTAAGGCTTGCTCTTTTGACTTAGCAATATTATGTGTTGCAAATGTGCCTACTATATTCCCTACCAAGATCCACATACAAGCCTTATGTAGAGGTAGGACAAATTTAGGCACAATGCCTTGCTGAGGACATATTTCCAGTACACACAAAAGAAGAGACTTGAGAGAATCAAATTGAGATACTTAAAATCTAAATTGAACTCTCTGGAATTTGAGTGGAACTTGATTTCTAGGGTATGTATGCTCCATTTGCTGTTCTATCTTTTAACCTCCCACGAATAGGAGATGGCATAAGCCCCATAATGACTCAAGATAGGTGAAGTACCATGCCCATTTTTGCAATACTAGGTAGATTATTTTGTCGTGCACATGGTACTTTTGAAAAGTAGAACATAGTAGCAACTCCTGATCATCAACCTAAAGTCCTGACTTTGCTCGGGACGAGCAAATGATAAGCTTGGGGGAGTTTGTTGACGGCTGTTATACACCAATTTCACCCGTCAATATAACTCAATTATGTGAAGGAATTGTCATTTCTTGCACACATCACCTTTCTATTTAACCTATTTCCACTTGTCCATGGAGAAAGTAGTGCATGCAGGGATTCTATGCAAAAATAAAGTGAAACAAGGGGATGTATCCTATAAAATATCATCCCAGCCAATCAGGCGACGCCACATGGCACCACATAGATCAAATGGCCCACAAACAGAAGTATTCGAGGCCATACAACGGTGCAGCACCGATATCAGTCAATGGGACCCACCTGTCAGTCACCTGGAGGAAGCACACCGCAAAAGGGCCATGATCAGGTCGGCCGACCCCCCTAGCCGACCGACTAGGTCCTGGCGCCTTTCTCGGTCAAACTCCACATGTAGGCTTCTCCTGGCTTGAAGTGGTCATTGGTGACTGATTCACGCGCTTTTGGTGGCGGGAACCGACCCTTCTCCAAGCTATAAATAGGACCCCTCACCCCTCACTTCAACACACACCTGAGGATTCATCCATTGTATCCACTACTCTCCATAGGTTTAGAGGAGTATAGGCTGTAGAGAGGAGAGCCTCTAGTCCATAGTCCAAGTAGGAGAGGAGTAGAAGGACTCTCTTTCTAATTGGGAGAGGTATGTCTCCCATATTCCTATTTGTATTTGTGACTTTATTCATAATAAAGATGATATCTTTAGTCTTCCATTGTTCATATACTTGGATGAAGCGTTTCTTGTTTGATTGTGGATTCCATGTATGTGGTAGGAATAGTAATTATGATTGTGCTATACCATTCTCACTACATTATCATAGACATTATAAACCTCATCTATAGTCTAATTAGCTATGATATGACTATGTTAACATGAATCAGTTATGCTATGAATTAACATTGGTTCAACGATGATTTAGTTCATTGCCTTAGGATGGCTTGTGCCTAGGCTCTTAAGGTAATTACTTAATATGCTAGCATAGTGCTAGGATAAAGAGTAATGTTGAATGTCTCGTAGACCCACGGATTGAAGAGGTAGGCAGTAGGTGGTGACAACCCTATATGTCCTTTGTAATCCTCCACGTTCGGCTATGCCACAGGCTCTTGGCTGGGTCACCTAGTGTTGCTAGGGGTAAACCCGTGCCCTATGTGTTAATCCACTTAGCATGAGAATTCATAATTAATATAATCATTAGTAACTAACTTAGGCTAGGTATATGTACATTAGAAGCATAGTAGGAGTATCTACCTAACTCTTAGCCTAGTCCTTCTATTACCTCATTTATCCCCTTAGGATAGAATAGTCTTGTGTGTGTCACACCACCTGCACTTATTATTTATCCCATCCTTGCTAGAACCCTACCTAGACCAACCTAGCCTCTCCATTTGATGATTGCTTTTCTTCCATCTAGCCTTCCTTTGGGAAAATATAAATGACATCCTTTGGGAATACTCTTAAAAAGGGGAGATGCTACATCGATAGTTTCCGTGCGCTTGTGGACATTTATTTAAGAATCAAAACCTACCAACAAGCATTTCTGTCACCACTGCTGGGGATGAATTGTTAGTAGTGCGTAGGAAATATCAACACTGTTGCGAATACTATCTTGAGAAGGGATGAACAAACTCTAACCTAGCTGGGAGGGTCCCTTCCAAGTCATCAAAGTTTTCTGCCCCAGATGAGTTCGCTTGGCAATAGAGGATGGGACATCGCTTCCTAATTCTTGGAATATAGAGCACCTTCGTAAGTTCTACACTTAGCACGGAGGTGAGTCTGTTATTGTATAGAGTATTTCATAAATTCTATGAACAAAGTCAGGTTGATCCAAGATACATAGCACACTTAACTTGGTCCTGTACTTTAAGTGTGTCCTTACCTTCCCCTGTCATCCGGACCTATAATGAAATACATTTATATGAAAAACAGACTCTACGTGCATTTATTTTGCACAAGATCATAATTTTTCCTTCCTTTTACCTTCTTGCCAATAGTGAATTGTGCAATCCTTTTGGAATTTGGTCTCTAAGAATTCATGTGATATTGTCTTGGTGCTACTGGTAGACTTATTTGGGATCTAGTGTTAGCTAAATGGTCTACTCGCTTGAAAAACAATGCCAATGACATGTTCGGAGTCGGCTAAAGACTTAGCCTTGTCTAGTACCCTAAGTACGCCACTCTACCTATTCTAGTGTTGTGTCACAATAAAGTGGTCCGGACAGCCCACAGACCTATAAAATCACAGCCAATATACTAAGCATATTGCATTGAGTTGGTTAGGACCCAAATTTTAAGGAAAATAAGTCGCAGCTAAGTTGTAGGCAAGAAGAAGCATTTTACTACTTTTCTTGTCTCTCACGTGCAGGACAAATGATTTTCACGCTCATTCTAGGAGTTCTGACGTCCCCAGGGTGCCCAGCGTCGATGTTTCACACGTTGATGATCGGCGCCACTGGGGAATCTAGCTCTAATCCCACGTAGAAGGGCCGACGTCGATGTTTCGCATGTTGATGATGGGCGTCACCGGAGCAACCCAGCGTCGATGTTTTGCACGTTGATGATGGGCATCACCGGAGCATTCCGTGCATTCCGTGCATTGGCATAGGGTTCTCGGAGCTATTCTTCTAGGTCTCCCACTTTTCGGATAGATCCAGTATGGTTGATTCCTACGCCTTACAAAGTATAAGAATCTTAAGAGGCTGTTACCTTTGCATGTCGCCCGGAGTGTGAAGAAGGTCAGGAACAGCAGCACGTAGGGTGGCATGCCTACCCACATCTCGCAAAAGTGGATGAAGATCGCCACCAGCAAGGTCGAGTGAGGACCGAGATGCTGCAGTTGGATCCTGTATGATTCTAGCAGCATCAGCAAGAAGCTGGACACTGTCGGAACCAACGCAACCACGACATATGATTGGAAGTAGACAATGTCGCCGAGGCACTCCTTCTTGAACGGGAGCTTGCCGCGGTGAATAGCGTTGTTGAAGGAGTCACTCTGCCAGCCCATCAGCTTCTGGACTCTTGTAAGATATCTCTCCCTTACAAGCTTGCTAGGGGGAAGTCCGAGTTCCATCGTCGCAAAATGGAGGAAAAGTGGGAGTGTGATGCAAGGGTTCAAGAAGAGAACGTTGTTTGGAAGAACAGAGCAATGGGTAAGAGTTCTCTCCCCTTACAAAGCCTCTCCCTTTATTAAGCCTATGCAACACTTGGATGGCAACTGCATCCGAACCTTGATCACGCTCAACAAAGTTACCTCGTCAATGATAAACGGGCATGGGTCCACTTTGCCAAAGAAGTCGCACCAAATGAACCATTGTCATGATGAGAAGTTGGAAACCCAAGGGAGGCAGCCTGTTAGGGCTACAGAGATTTTGCTGGGAACCGATACGAAAATCCTATTGGGAACCGATGTCCTTAAATCATGTGAGATCCGCACGTCATGTATCTCACCTGCCAAACCAAGAAGGTTCACGTGTCCCAAGAGGAAAGCTGAAGCAGTAATGCGGGAGAGATAATGGCCCCACCTCCAGCATCGAAACCTAACAATCTCTCCAAGGGTGGGCCCGGGGGCCATTGTCGATACCCTGCATACCAAGTATCCCTTTGTACTAGAAGAAGACGTGTTAAGTTCCACCTTCCAGTGTTATAACATTCCTAAGGGGACACGTGTCCCGCAGTGCTGGACCTGTCTTCCTCCTTAGGGTGGCTCTGGCACTGCCACGTGTCCCATAATACGAGACCTGCACCCCTCCTTAGGGTGGCTCCAGTGTTTCCACGTGTCTGTTGCCGGACCTGCCTCCCCCCTGAGGGAAGCTCCGTTGCTGCCATGTGTCGAATAACACCGAACCTACCTCCCTGCCGAGGGAAGCTCCTATGTTGACACGTGTCAGGTGTTCGGATCTACGTCTACAACAGAAGGGCTCTGGAATCTTCAATGGTGCTGACAGTTAGGAGTAATAAAAATGCCACTACAAGACCTGGTTAATCTGTCTTTAACTCTGTGTTAATGACACATGATCAGGAGACTATCAAGATTGGTATAGCTGTCATCAAGGCATGTTAACACGCTATTAACTACCATTATGTCTGTAGATCGTGTATAGGGTGGTTAATATGGTCGACCCCACCAGTCGGGCCCTGGCGCACTGTAACAACTAGTCCTTAGTGTATAAAAGGGTTGCACCGCTAGATAGAAAGGCATCTAATCTCAACCATGCTCATACACTACTATCAGGCTTTTGCAGTCTCATACAAACAACACACATCTCGTGGAGTAGGATATTATGCTCAGGCGGACCGAACCACGTAAAATTCATGTGTCACCTTGCTGCCCTACCTAAATACGAACCTCCGCAGACTACTTCTAAGTAGTACCAGGGGAAGTGTCGTTGCTATACTTCGACAGGTTTGTTTGGAGCTTTTCCACGAAATGTTGTTGCTACACTCCGTAGACTATTTTCTGTTTGATTTCCTCCACTTATAACAATCAATGTCATAAGCCAATAACTCATTAGTATATTCCTTTGTCCTCACAGCAAAGGCTTCCTGAGTTTCATCATCATTTGTTACTATCCTACCAGTGCAACCGGATATAGAGTAGTGAGAGCCAAGTCTATCTCGAAGACTGCCAAAGCAATCTCCAACTTCTCTCGCCATCTCCCATAACTGCTTCCATTGAGTGGATTTATTGAAGTGATGAAACTCAGTGCTTAATTCGCAATGGAGGAACCTTCATAATCAAAAGACAAAATCATGAGTGAATGCATAGATGTTAATCATTAGAAAATGTTGAGTTTTATCCTTCACTTTGGTTACTCGACCAAAACTCAACATTTAAGAACAACTGAAAAAACAACATAGTAATTTATCTTTGTCTTTGGTTACTCGACCAAATTACTATGTACTTAGAAGAACAATGTCACTAATGCCTTCCTCTTTGGTTACCCAGCCAATAATGACATTAAAACTCAACATTCGAGAACAACTGAAAAATATAGTAATTTATCTTTCCCTTTGGTTACTTGACCAAATTACTATGTACATAGAAGGAAAATATCATTAATGCCTTTCGCTTTGGTTACTCGTCCAATAATGATATTAATATAGCTTAAAAATACGACAATTATTTTTCGCTTTGGTTACTCAATAGAATTCCACGCAACTTAAAATGACATAGCAATTTATCTTTCACTTTGGTTACTCGACCAAATTGCTATGACAATATAAACTAGACTCACAATGGAAGCTTAATTAAATAAGCAAACTTAACTATATAGCCCAGGCTAGTTCGCACATGGCCGGACTAATCTGAATTCTTATAGTACGGTTTTCGGACTAGCCCGGTCCATAAGCCGGACATGTCCGAACTCAAACAGAACCATGACCGAACTAGTATGGTACATAGGACGGACAAGTGTGTTATTGTTTGAGAAACATTTCATCTGTTCTTTATTGAACTTTTCGAGTTTGGCCTGGACTATTCTGGACTAGTTGAGCCAACCCCGGAAAAGTTTCATATAAAAATTGAAACATGCTGGAATACCCTAAAGGGATTTTCAATCTTACCATCTTACAAAATCAACTTAATTTTCATAATGGATTCCAATCCGATGTTCTTAGTTGGTTTTCAATCAAATGAATGTGTCAAAACGCCCTAATCTGAAAAACCTAACCACTTCCTGTCGCATACATGACTAGTTCGGTCCATAGACCGGACAAATCCGAACCTTCAAAACTTGCAGCGAAAAACTTTGATCAAAACAAAATTCGAAATGATTAAGTGATCTAAACGGCTCTGATACCATTGTTAGAATCATAAAGGAGCCCAAAAGGATCAATTAGCCACTAAAACATTTCAAATTATATAGGAGAAAATTGAATACAAGATCAACATCAAGTGCTATCTCTGAGATAGCACAAGAACACTACTAATATCTTCTCCTCCATCTTTGTTGTTACTTGATGATGCGGTGATCGAGCCAACAAGGCAAGGCCGCAAGAAGAATGATGACGGGAGATGTTTCCCCTTGTTCTTCTCTTGATGTGTAGATCAGATTCTGAGTGAATTAAGAGTGTTCAAGTGTGTGTATTTGTATGCATAAGCATTAAATGATCATACACTTGACCCACTTCTTATATTTGACCAAGAGACACAAGAGGGAGCCTCCTACACCTTAGGAATAGTTGTGTCCCCCGATCAGGGACAAAACATTCGGTGGGTCATGTCCTTTCAATTAGAACACATGTTAATTTTGAGTTCAATCTGATAGTTATTGAACTAACCGGACTAGTCCGGTCAGGGTACGGACTAGTCCGGTTAGTGTTACTGGACTGCACCGGACTAGTCCGAACTTAATATCCAGACAAGTCTGGCTGGTCTAACACATACATCGCATTTTTATGTCAAATATAAACGATATGAAGATGACACATAATTAGATGGGTAATTGGATGATGAATTTGTATCTTAACCGACTCCTGAATATGATGGTGGTGAGGTCTGGTGCGAGGAGGTTGCAGCGCGTCGGGATATGGGGCAGGGAGGTGGCAGTGCGTTGGGATCTCGGGAGAGGAGGCGATGGCGGCGAGGTCGGGAGCAAGAAGGCAGCAGCACAGCGACTTCTGGGATGGCATGGCGGCTTCTGGGTTGGGGCGGCGGTGCGATGGCATCGAGTGCGGAGGGGCGGCTCAGGGAGGGGCAAGGCAGCTATTTGTGGATTGGGAATCGTCTTAAGTGTGGATCGTGAGCTGGATGGGATGCTATACTGTATGTGGAAGTGTATTAACGATACTTCTTCTGGTACAACTAAGACGTAGTCCGCAGAGGTTCATATATCAGGCAGGGAGCAAAATCAAGATCCAAGAGCGAGGTGACACAAGCAGTTTTACATGGTTCGGGCCGCCTGAGCGTAATACCCTACTCCACGGGGTGTTTGTGTATTGGATTGCTTTGAACTAGTATGCTGGTGAGTTAGTCTGAATGAATTGTGCTCTACCGTGCAGCGCATTCCTTTTATATGCCAAAAACTGGTGGCCCCAGCTGTAATAACCACCCTATGCATGATCTACGGGTGTTAAGGGGGGTTAATAGTGTGGTAATGTGCCTTAATAGTAGCGTTATCGGTCTTGATAGTCTTCTGATTGTGCATCATTTATATGGCATTAATGACACGTTGACCAGGTCTTGTAACGGCCAATTGATAGCCTTTGAATGTCCGCGATGTTGGAGATCCCAGAGACTTCCCGTTCTAGACGTAGATCCGGGCATGTGTCATGTGGTAGCCCCAGAGCTTCCCTCTGCAGGGAGGTAGGTCTAGAGCTACTGGACACGTGGTAGCATCGGAGCTTCCCTTGTTGGGGAGGCAGGTCCAGAGCTACTGGACACGTGGCAGCGCCGGAGCCACCCTAAGGAGGGAGGAAGGTTCGGCACTACAAGACACATGGAAGCACTGGAGCCACCGTAAGGAGGGAGGCACGTTCGGCACTGCGGGACACATGGCAGCGCCGGAGCCACCCTAAGGAGGGAGGCAGGTCCGCCACTCTAGGACACATTTTGCCTCCGAAAGTCCACAATACTGGATGGTGGAACTCAACGTGTCTCCTTATGGTATGAAGGGATACCTTGTATGCAGGATATCAACAGTGGCCCCGAGCCCACCTCTGGTGAGATTGTGAGGTTTCGATGTCAGAGGTGGGGCCATTATCTCTCCCACACTGCTGCTTCCATTTTGCTTTTGGGACACACGACCCTTCTTGATTTGGTAGGTGAGATACATGACGTGCGGATCTCGCGCAATGGAAGGACGCCGATTCCCAATATGGTTTTCGTATAGGTTCCCAACGCAATCTTTGTAGCCCTGTCAGGCCGCCGCCCTCGGGCTTCCAACTTCTCATAATGACAACGGTTCAACTTGTGTGACTTTTTTGGCGAAGTGGACCTAGGTCCCCTTGTTATTGATGTTGTAAGTTTGTTGAGCATGATCAAGATCTAGTTGCACTTGCCATCCAAGCGTTGCAGAGGCTTAATAAAGGGAGATGCTTTGCAAGGGGAGAAAACTCTTATGCACCGATCTGTTCTTGCTCATAGAGCTCTCCACTTGAACTCTTGCATCGTGCTCCAACTTTTGCTCCACTTTGCGGCAATGGAACATGGACTCCCCCCCCCAGCAAGATTGTGAGCGAGAAGGATCTTATAGGAGTCCGAAAGCTGATGGGCTGGCAGAGCGACTCCTTCAACAATACTCTTTGTTTCGGTAAGAAGAGTCCAACAGCGAGAATGTCTACTTCTCAGCATACGCCATGGTTTGGCTTATTCCACCAGTATCTAGCTTATTGTTGATGCTGTTGGAGTCATACGAGCTCCAACTAACATCTCGATCCTCATTCGATCTTGCTGGTGGCAATATTCGTCCACTTCTAGAGATGTGGGTAAGCGTGCCACCCCATGTGCCGCTATCTGGACCTTCTTCACTCTCCGAGCGACACGCAAAGGTAACAGCCTGTTGGGATTCTACTACCTTGTAAGGCGTAGGAATCTCCTATACAAGTACATCAAGTCCTTTCCTTCCGGAAAGTGGGAGACCTGGAAGACTAATTGGGTAGTTATCCGGTGGACCGTCACAATCGGCTGGAGCTCCCAGAAGGATTTCCGACGATGGAGTCTGACTCCTTGGAGGAAGTCCAGAAGCTAACAGAAGAGTACAACCCCGTGCTATCAAGAATCCAGAACTTGGTCGACAGGGGATTGACGTCTCTGATGGTCCTCGGCAACTTCCTGACCAACCGCTGGGCTCTGCTCAAGGAGCGAGAATTTGCAGATTGGTCGTACTTCAGAGAAATGGATTTCCTTCGGATTGACATTTGTCGTGGAACCAACTTAGATGAGCATGCCTTGAAGCTCCATTTGCGAAAGTTGTTCAGTGGAACTCTATCAAGAGATGACCTTGTACCTCCGGTAGAGTTCTTGCCTCTATGTGTAGTTCCGGAGGTCAGGAGGGAGCTGCAGAAGGTGATGCCGCTCCTTGACAATACAGGTATTGCAGTGTGACAAAGGAGCACTCCGCTAGCAGGTAATGTGATCCCTGGAGCTTTGGCCCCCTGCCAACATGGAGGGTCCGACTCTGCCTCTGTCACTGGAAAAGGCAAGGCTCCTGCAGAAACAAGTCTGAAGAAATCTGACTCAAGTCCGGGCAAAGGCAAAGAGCCCGTCGACACCTCCAGTTGGAAGAGGAAGTTGACGCAAACTGATGGCAGCTCTGTCAGAGTAGCTCCGATGCAAGCAGTGCCACTGCCTCGCTTGACCCTCGAGTCAATGCTGGTTGTGCCTCCAGCAACGGCAACCCCGGCTTCGACATCCAGGGTGAGCTATGGGCTCAAGAAATCATTTTTGGATCCAAATCCTGGCAGCATCCCCAGATAATAATTGGCACTTGAACTTGTTTTTCAATTTGTTTTTTTTGCTTTTCCTTGAATTTTCTATTCCTCTGTTTCCAAAGTATAAAGAGGACGAGTTACTACTCCGACACCTGCAGGCGGCCAAGCCAGCGCCGCGACTGCAGAAATCGCGCCCACCGGAGCTCCTACTGATGGCACAGGTTCTCCTATGGTCATGGCGGATGACACGACAGTTCCGGCGCCAAGTGACATTGAAATGACCTCGATGCCAGCAGTCAAAGAAGCCATGGTTGTGCCGAACCACGAAAGAGAATCGCCGGAGCAAGCTTCAGCTGCTCTGAAGACGACAGCGGAGGTACCAGCGTCAGCACCGGAGGTACCGGCGACTTTGGCTGTTGCTTTCCAAGAGGTTGCCATGCTTGAGCCAGTGCCAACCTCGAAACCTGTATTAGATGTTGTACTGGAGTAGTCGGCTAACATCGCGATGGCGCCGGAGTCAGTGCCCGCAGATGCAGCTCTATGTTTATCGAGATCTGCGCTGGATATTAACAAGCTCTTGGAACTTTGTGCTACAGGTGTTGAGCTGTTGGATTCCATGCTCCTGCCATGGGCTTCGACATTTATTCTGGTAGATTTGGGGGAACCAAAGGAACCTCAGTGTGGTCCTGAGCCAATCCCCCTGGACATGTCGATCAAGAATGCTTGCTCGAGCCTCCGCCAAGTTTAGCTCGCCTTCGACTATGAGCGCAAGACCCTGGAGGATGAGCGTGACACTCTAAGGCGCTAGCGCAAGTTGCTCTACTTTAAGGAGAAGTTGTCGCAGACTCACCTAGACGACTTGAGGGACCAGCTTGCAGCTGAGAAGACACTATTAAAATGGATGGACGAGCTGCTGGATGATAGGTGGGCTGCCATATAAGCTCTGAGCGAGAAGACTCGTGAGATCTATGACAAGGCGACTAAAGCCAACAATTTGGTGGATGCTCGCTTTGAGACCCTAGAGAAGTTGAGGGATGAGCTCCTCAAGCGAAAGGAAGCTATCGACAATAAGGAGCAAGAGCTCCAAATGAGAGATGTTGAGTTCTCTCAGAAGCTAGAGTGCGGTGAGTAGGAATTGGCTGACCGCGTCGAGAAATTCAAGTTCTGGCGCGATAGAGAAAAGCACCAAGTATGGTTGGCAGTAGAAGGAGTTAGCAAACGATAAAGTGATGTATTTGCTAGGGAAAACACGGTGAAGGCTAAGGGGAGGGACCTTGCGGAGAAGCAAGACCACTTGAATCTCCACGAGAAGCAAATTGCTGACCAAGAGAGGCAGCTGGCTGAATGGATGCAACAACATGCTATAGAGGTCGAGCGGTTCTCGAAGGAGGGCTTTGTGAAGCTATCCTCCGCAAGAAAATCACTGGAAGAGCTCCGGAGTACGAGGGCAATAGAGTCACAATAGGTTTGGGACATCCTTGGCCGAGCAAAAGATGCTCTGGTATCACTCGGGTTCAGTTCGTTCCAACGGCCTGACCCGAAGCTAGAGATAGACAAAGCTTTGGTAGATCTCAACTCTGCTAGAGCTAAGCTGGATGCACTAGAAGATGTGATCAGTGAACATCTCGAGATCGAGGGAAAATCCTTGGCGAAGAATGTCGTAGAATATGTGCAAACATGGTTCCGCAGCCGGGATCCCTCTATGTCCCTAGCTCCGGTGATAGACGACCCATCGCCGAGGAGGAAGAAGCTGCCAAAGCAAGCGTCCAAGAAGCCGCCCACAAGGTTGATGCGTACCTCCAGTGGAACTCCAGTAGCTAGGACCCTTCCCTTTTGTACCGTTGTCTTGTAAATCTCCAAGTTTTGAATGAAATCCTTTTGAATTCCATTTTTGTCTTCAATGTAGCATTGCCTTTATCTTGTTGGCCCCTGGTAGATGTGCTTGATTGATTGTGGACATCTACCATAAGGAATTTGGCAATATATTGAATTTTTGATTGCCCTAAACTCGTAGCTACTATGATAGCTCTGAGGTCCAAGTCTTGCATTTGGAAACTCCAGGACCCTTCGCCACGTACTTGAAACCGATGGCTGGCCCCCTGGGAGTTGTCAAAGCTTAGTTGCTTTAACGGCACCCACTGTCAACGTACGAAACGTCAATGGCAGGCCCCCTAGGTGGTGTCGGAGCTAAGTGATCTGGCGGCACCCACCATCAACGCGCATGTCGCCAACAATTATTCTTTTTTCCTGCACATGAGAGACAAGAAAAGTAGTAAAATTAGTACTCTTGCTTATAGCTTATTTGTGACTTATTATCCTTCTTTGAATTTTAAGTCCTCATAAACTCATTGTGACAATATAAGTATACTGATTAAACTTCTATAGGTCTGTGTGCTTTCCGGACCTGCCTACTGAGACCCACCAGAATAGGTAGAGGGGCATACTTAGGGTGCAGGACCAGGCTAAGTTGATAGCGCACTTCGAACCTGTCATTGGCATTGGTGATGCAAGTAGGCCATCCAACAATACTAGGATCCAATAGAATATTACCAATAAAACTTATTTATACATCACATGAATCTTTAGGACTAACTTTTAAGTGGATTGTGCAACATTAATATTGACAAGAAGGTAAAAGAAGAAAAATAATGAGCATGCGCAAAGTAGATGCACCTAGAATCAGTTTTCATATAAATGTATTTCCTTATAGGTCCGAATAACAGGGGAAGGCAAGGACACACTTAAAGTACATGACCAAGTTAAGTGTGCTATACATATTGAACCAACCAGACTCTGTTCATAGACTCTATGAGATACATTTTATACAAATATAGACTCACCTCCATGCAACTAAGTATATAACTTATGGATATACTCAATATTCCAGGGATTGGAAAGTGGTATCCCATCCTCTGTTGCCAAGCGAGCGCATTCGGGGCGGGAAACTTTGATAACTAGGAAGGGACCCTCCCAGCTGGGGGGAAGTTTGTTCATCCCATCTCGAGTGTGTATTCGCTGCAACACCAGATTGCCTTCTTCCAACTGCCGATTACGCACATGCCCTTGATGATAGCGCTGCATCACCTTGCGATATCGCAAATTTTGGACAGCTGCTCGACAACTTGCCTCGTCGACGAGGTCTAATTCATCATGTCGGAGCTGGTCCTGTGTGACTTCTTCGTAGGTCTGGACTCATAGAGACACCATGGCAATCTCCGGAGGAATGACAGCTTTGGCTCCGTACACCATGAAGAAGCGTGTTTCTCCTGTTGCCCAACTAGGTGTTGTCCGGCTCGCCCACAATGCAGACGGAAGCTCTTCTATCCAGTTGGCACCATGCTTTTTCAGATGCTCATAAGTGTGCGTCTTGACTCCCCTGAGAATTTCTGCATTTGCTCTCTTAGCTTGGCCATTGCTTGCCAGATGAACTACTGATGCGTAGCTGACAGTTATGTCGAGGTCCTCACAATACTCTTGGAACGCTGCACTTGTGGATTGGGTCCCATTGTCAGTGATGACTCTGTTTGGAATTCCAAATCTGCAGACAATGGACTTCAAGAATTTGATGGAAGATTGATTGTTGATTGTCACAACTGAAGTTGCTTCCGACCACTTTGTGAACTTGTCGATGGCGACGCATAAGAACTGGCACCCTCTGACAGCTTTTGGTAAAGGTCCCAAAATATCCGTCCCCAAATAACGAATGGCCATGACGGAGGCATCATTTGCAGTGACTGCGCTGGTGTATGAATTTGCTTCTCGTGGAAATGGCATGCCTCACACTTCTTGACCAGCTTGACTGCATCCTGGAGTGTTGTAGGCCAGTAAAAACCATGCTGGAAGGCCTTACCGACCAGCGTGCGGGATGACGCGTGATTCCCACACTCTCCTCCAAGGATCTCTGCAAGAAGTTCATAGCCCTCTTCCCAAGAAAAGCACCGCATTAGAATGCCTTAGGCACCATGTCGATAGAGATCCCCTTCTACCAACATGTATCTTTTAGCCAATCTGACAATTCGCTCAGCAGACACACCATCTTCAGGAAGGATGTTGTCTTTCAAGTAGTTCCAGACCTCTGAGATCCATGCATCAGAACTTAATTGAGCTTCTGGATTTTGCGTGCTTGGATGCTTGGAGCTTCCTGTAGCGCCTACGATCCTTGGTGGATGCCATAGTAACAGGGCCATCGGGATCGCCAGCTTCTTGGTGCTGGTATCGCCTCCATCACTCAGTTCGTTAGGCTGAGCGGCAGGTGCCGGTAATCTCATGACAAAACCCGTCGGGTGCCTGAGTCCCAGTTGAAGCTTTCGTCGAAAGATTGTCAGCTTCTGCGTTGTTGAGACACTGGACATGGCAGAGGTCCAAGACCTGAAACTCTTTTTCCAATTTCTGGACTTCAAGAAAATATGTAGAAAGCTGAGGGTTATTGCAACTACATTCACCTTTTACTTGTTTGATTATGAGTTTTGAATCTCCATTCACCAGCAGCTGTTGGGTGCCAAATTATAGCACTGCCTTGAGTCCAAAGATGAGACCTTCATATTCTTCCATGTTGTTGGTCGCCTTGAAGTCAAGGAGTACCATGTATTTGACTTTCTCCCTGGTTGGGGCGAGGAGAGGGATTCCAACTCTGGCCCCCTGCTTCTGCACGAAGCCATTGAAGTAGAGAGTCCAGTGAGGTTTAGTGAAAACTGAGACCTTAGGTTCCGTCTTCTGTTGGCTGAGGCCCCCCGGACTTGATTGAGAAGGTGTCCACTCCGCGACAAAGTCATCCAGTGCCTGACTCTTGATTTCATGTCGAGGCAGGAATCCGAGATCGAATTCTGCCAGCTCTGCAACCCACTTGGCAATATTTCCCTTTGAATTGGGGTTATGCAAAAATAGCACACAGTGGTTAAGATGTTACCAGTGATATCTTGTGGGCATGGAAGTAATAACATAGCTTCCTTGAGGCAATAAGAATTGCATACAGCAGCTTATACACCTCAATCTATCGAGTTTTGGTGTCATGAAGTACTTCACTGATGAAGTATACTGGCTGCTAGATAGTTTGAAACCCTCCTAGAGCGGTCCGAAGTTTCTTCTTCATCAGTTTGGACCCTCCCGGAGGGGTCTGGATCTTCTTCTTGAGCCGCAGATACTCTCTCTGATGAGAGAGGTTGATCCACAGGAATCTTGCCTTAAGGATCCTTGTCTTGGGGCTGGGACCCAGACTCACCCTCAGGTAACTCAAGACCATACTGGAGGGGTGTGAGCTCCTGAGTTGAAGATGTTTCTAGTCTTTCCGCAACCAGGACCATGCTGACAACCTCCTTATTTGCAGCAATGTAAAGCAGAAGAGGCTCACCAGGTTTTGGAGCTACCATGATTGGTAATGTGGTGAGGAGCAGCTTGAGATCTTGAAAGGCCTTTTCTGCTTCTTCAGACCAATGGAATGGCCCGGACTTCCTCAGTAGCTTGAAGAAGGGAAGTGCTCGCTCAGCCAACCTTGAGATGAATCAGCTGAGAGAAGCTAAACATCCAGTAAGCTTTTGAACATCCTTGATGCGGGATGGAAGCCGCTTTGCTTTAATAGCTTTAATTTTGGACGGATTTGCTTCAATTCCTCGGCGGGTCACCAAGAAACCAAGAAGCTTTCCGAAGTTAACCCCGAAGACACACTGGCCAAGGTTGAGCTTCGTGCTCGTCAGGTGCAGCTTGTCAAAGACGGATTGAAGGTTGTCGACAGTGAGTCTTTGTTCTTCACTTTGACAATGATGTCATCAATGTAGACTTCCACTAGGTCCCGGATCAGCTCCCCAAAGGTTTGTGCATAGCTCTCACAAAGGTGGAGAGTGCATTTTATAGACCATAAGGCATTGTTGTGTAACAATAGAGACCATCTACCGTAATAAAAGCAGTGTGATCTTCATCTTGTTTAGACATTGGAAATTGAAGGAAACTAGAATATGCATCCAAGAAACATAAAAGCTAACAGCTAGAGGTAGAATCCACTATCTAATTTATTCTTGGTAGTGGAAAGGGGTCTTTTGGACATGCCTTATTCAAAGTGGTGTAGTCGATGCACATCCGAAGCTTCCCGCCAGCCTTTGGCACGACGACCGGGTTTGCCAGCCATCGCGGATGATGTACCTCCTGGATGAATCCAGTGTCAAGCAGCTTCTTAACTTCTTCTCGAATGAAGTTCTGCCACTCAACAGATTGCTTCCAGAGCTTCTGTTGTATAGGCCGTGCGTCGGGGTAGATCTTCAGATGGTGCTCGATCACCTCCCTAGGGATCCAAGACATTTGTGATGGTTGCTAGGCAAACACATTGACATTTGCCCGAAGGAAAGTAGTGAGCGCGAGTTCCTATTTGTCACTCATGCCTCCCGCTATACGAGTGTTCTGAGTGGTATCAAAACTGATTTGGACGAATTGGACGGGAATGTTGGTGTCGCTGCTTGGCTACACACGAGGTGTAGAGGTTGAGCCGCGCTGCACGAGCTCGGAGGTTGCTGAGCAGATTCCTCCTTGCCAGATTCAACTTCCTGTGCTATTGCGATCATATGAAGCTTTTCCAGCGTAGTGCGATCCCCTCAAATATGGAGTACGTTTGATGGAGTTGGCATCTGCAACACAAGGTAGTCTTAGTGGGCCACTGCCATGAATTTATACATGGTTGGCCTGCCTAGGATGGCGTTGAAGGGTAAGTTGATGTGTGCCTCAAATACCATCTTCTCAAACCAGTAGTTCTCTGGTGTCTCGAAGGTCACTAGGAGAGTAACAGAGCCGAGAGGTGTTATAGCTCCTAGACCCACTCCGGAGAATGGGCGCGAGGGCCTCAGGTCCAAGAGGCTGAGTTGGAGCTTCACAAAGGCTGCAAAGCTGATCAAATTGAGAGTTGCGCTACCATCCACCAAGACATGGAAGAGCTGGATATTGTTGATAGTCGGGGAGACCATCAGGGGCAATTGTTCAGCTCCTGCCATGTTCTTTGGACATTCTGAAGCATCAAAGGTGATGGGAAAATCCATCCACTTCCGATGGGGCTCCGCCTTGGCAGTGGGAGCAACAACAACCATTTCCCGTTGCAAAGTTTTTAAAATGCGCTGAGAGGTAATGTCCCAGAACCCTCCATACATCATATAGAGAGTCTTCTGTCGTTCGTTGTCGAAGTTGGTGTTAGAGTCCTTGATGGTGTTGTAGACCGCCTTTAACGCCTTCTTGGCATCTTGGAAGCCCAACTCCTGATCAAACGAAGCTTTGTCGGCTTTTTGTTTTCCCTCCCGCTAGTGGAAAGGTTGGTCATCTTGACGCATGTTGTTGCGTTCAGCAATCCTTTGACCTCGCAATAGTCTTCAAGCTTGTGGGCTGTAGACTTGTGGATCGGACACCACATCTTGTTGCCATCTTCAGACGATGGTCGAGGTCGCTTGTGGGGATGTGGCCCCCAACCACCTTGTGTTGCAGCAGTGGCAGCTGTGAGTGTGTCGGCAAGTTACTTCTTCTTGCCACTTGACTTATTTTTCTTTTTGCCACTGCCATTGGCAGTAGCTCCGGCTTTGGAGGCATACTGACTAGCCTATGCAGCTGGTTTGGAGTGCATCTCATGACCCTCTGTAGCTCTAGGACATTTGTCTGCCAGGTGTTGACACCTGTTACATACCAATTTCACCGTTAATATAACTCAATTATGTCAAGGAAATATCATTTATTGCACACATCACCCTTCTATTTAACCTATTTCCACTGTCCTTGGAGAAATTAGTGCATGCAAGTATTTTATGCAGAATTGAAGTGAAACAAGTTGATGGATCCTATAAAATATCATTCTAGCCAATCAAGCAACGACATGTGGCACCACATGGATCAAATAGCCCACAAACAGAAGTATCAGCGACCATCCAACGGTGTAGCACCAATATCAGTCAAAGGGACCCACCTGAAAGTCACCCTGAGGAAGCACACAGGAAATGGTCCAACTTTCTGTTTGGCCAACTAGGGGGTTTGGCCGAGCCTTTCCTGGTGCCAAACTCGGTCACCTTCCTTGTGTTGACTCCCTGTGGTGCCTTGGTCACGATGAAGACTGATTTGCGCGCTTTTTGTGGCGGGAACCGACCCTTCTCCAAGCTATAAATAGGACCCTTCACCCCTCACTTCAACACACACCACTTGAGTATTCATCCATTGTATACACCACTCTCCATAGGTTTAGAGGAGTATAGGTTGTAGAGAGGAGAGTCTCTAGTCCATAGTCAATGTATTGACTGTCTTGTCATACTTCTCTGACAAATGAGGCCGAAACTTGGGTTGCCACTTCACCACGCGGAGATGTAAGGCAAGGGCTGAACAGCCGCCTCCAACTCCCAAAGGAGAAGGGTTTTCACGAGCAACTTGCCTTTCACAACTACGCTCGATGTTGACGTGGCCATCCTGCCTCATGTACCGGTGGTCGAGCTTCGACTGAAGACCTTGAGTCGGGAGCCTCGACACTGTATGAGTAGGACGAGCCCCTGAGGATAGAGACGTCGCGTGCTGAGAGGGCACACGTCTCCTGAGCTGCGATGCCATAGGACCAAGTCTTCAAGACAAGGTCCTGTTACGAGAAGGTGCCTGCCCTGCATCGGGCAGACCCTGGTTGTTGAGCGCTGTGGTTGCGACTGCAACCAGATGCTCAACATTAGCACGCCATTGTTTCAGTGCGGTTGGAGGAGCTCCCAGTGTTGTAGGACGCTGAAAGAGAGTCCACGCTGCGTTTAGGGTGTTCTCTGGGTTGTTGGTCGATTCTGTGACCGATGCAAAGTCACCATCCCAATGTGCAGCATTTGCTACTGCAGCAAGTGGTGCTGGTCGTGGAATGACATTAGATGATTGTTGCGGATTGGCGAGTTTTCCACCAACAGCTTGTCCTGCCAGTCCGTTCGATGCACTAGCAGAGTTCACCATTTTGGATATCTCGAAAAAAAACCCTACCTAGAGCCCCAAATGTCAAAGTGTTCCAATGACACATCCTCCAGTACTACTTAGAAGTAGTATGCAGAGGTTCGTATTTAGGCTGGGACCAAAATCAAGATCCAAGAGCGAGCTGGCACAAGGAGTTTTATGTGGTTCGGGCCTCCTGAGCGTAATACCCTACTTCACCGGGTGTTTGTGTATTTGATTGCTTTGAGCGAGTATGCTGGTGAGTTAGTCTGAATGACTTGTGTTCTACCGTGCAGCGCAGCCCTTTTATATGCCAAAGAATGGCTATTACAGTATGTGTTACGGCCCGACAGGTTGCCCCGGATGTAATAACCACCCTATGCACGATCTACGGGTGTTACGGCCGATTAATAGTGTGATAACGTGCCTTAATAGCAGCCTTATCGGTCTTGATAGTCTTCTGATCATGCGTCATTAATATGGCATTAATGACGTGTTGACCAGGTCTTGTAACGGCCAATTTATAGCCCTTGAATGTACGCGCTGTTGGAGATCCCAGAGTCTTTCCATTGTAGACATAGATCTGGACGTGTGTCACGTGGCAGCCATGGAGCTTCCCTCTGCAGGGAGGTAGGTCCAGAGCGACTGTACACGTGGTAGCACTGGAGCTTCCCTTATTGGGAAAGCAGGTCCGGAGCTACTGGACACGTGGCAGCGCTGGAGCCAGCCTAAGGAGGGAGGCAGGTATGGCACTACGGAAAACGTGGTAGCGCTGGGGCCACCCTAAGGAGGGAGGCAGGTTCGGCACTACGGGACATGTGGCAGCGTTGGAGCCACCTTAAGGAGGGAGGCAGGTCCGGCACTACGGGGCACATGTTGCCTCCAGAAGTCCACAACACTGGAAGGTGGAACTCAACGTGTCTCCTTCTGGTATGATGGGATACCTGGTATGCAGAGTATCAACACCGTACGTATTTTCGTGGGCCTCCTTCTAAGCCGATGGAAATAGTCACTTTTTTCTGTGAGCTCTTGATGAGACTGATGATAATAATATTTTTCATGAGTACTAGGTAGGGCCCATGAAAATACCTTGATCGGGTTAGGCTTTAGCTTTTGTACGCGACTTACTTCGTGGGGAAATTTATGGACTGACGATAATACTATTTTCATGATTTCCATCATCAGCCAAAAATGGATGTTATTTTCGTGTGTCCATCCGTAAGCCAAAAATAAGACATTATTGTCATGATCTACTTTTGGCCTATGAAAATAAATATATTTTGGGGTCCACAAAAATATATCAAGCCCACAAAAAAATCATTTTCTTGTAGTGACATGGAAATGAGACGGAACCGACTTGAGGACCCACAAATCAATGACTCACGAGGGTGTCCAACGACCCCCAGATTAGGCTGACCTCTTTTTGATGCCAAACTCGATCTTCTGCCATGTGTTAGCTCCTGGTTCACTCATGATGGCAGCAACAAATAATTTCCGCGAAGATTCACGTGGGAAACAACCTTACACGGAGTAGAAGTAGGGGGTGCCTTAGTCATCCGCACACACATAGAAACAATCACTCTCGTATACTTGAATTGTGCTAGTTTTTTAGTGGAGCTAGGCCTAGGAAGGAGTCTCTAGTTTCTATGTCCTCTTTGAGAAATTGGTTGTGACTTATTCTAATAAATGAAATTAGACTTTTATATGGTTGTGTCTAGGATATGTGTTTCTTGTTTGATTATATGTCCCATCTATGCGGTATGACTATGTGTAGTTACGATAGTCTAGTAATATTATTATACTATCATCTTCATCATATAATAACACCACTATAGTTTACTTTTGTATTGTACAATATGCATGTGTAGGCTAGTCGACTTTACTACGAAATGCGTTAAACATTCATACGGTTGTGCTATGTTAAGCCATATTGATCCTTAGGGTCGGGGTTCACCGGAGGGCATAGAGTAGTACTTAACTATGAAAGTGTGGTGTTTGTACTCTAGGTACCGTTGATTATCGTGGACTCTACAGGTTGTAAAGGTAGGAGGCAAGTGGTGATTGCTTCTATGTATGTATGTATGTATGTATGTATGTATGTATGTATGTATGTATGTATGTATGTATGTATGTATGTATGTATGTATGTATGTATGTATGTATGTATGTATGTATGTATGTATGTATGTATGTATGTATGTATGTATGTATGTATGTATGTATGTATGTATGTTCTGTATGTATGTATGTATGTATGTATGTATGTATGTATGTATGTATGTATGTATGTATGTATGTATGTTCTGTATGTATGTATGTATGTATGTATGTATGTATGTATGTATGTATGTATGTATGTATGTATGTATGTATGTATGTATGTATGTATGTATGTATGTATGTATGTATGTATGTATGTATGTATGTATGTATGTATGTATGTATGTATGTATGTATGTATGTATGTATGTATGTATGTATGTATGTATGTATGTATGTATGTATGTATGTATGCATGTATGTATGTATGTATGTATGTATGTAAGTATGTATGTATGTATGTATGTATGTATATATGTATGTATGTATGTATGTATGTATCTTCGCCAGCAACTCTGGCACCCTCGAGATCTCCAACAAGAGATCTATCGTCCAACCTTCAAAGTGGTGCTCTAGCGCCATCTTTCGTTGGGATGGTGGAGCACGTGCCGACATCACTCCACCATATCCTAGAGTATGACGCCAGCCTTGACTCGAGCTCCGACAACACCGAGGGGATCGAGCACCCCTCCCCCGAGTGTCGCATCATCGAAATAGGCGATATTCCTCACACCACCATGCCATCAAATGAGACAACGTTGGTCGACCTCGAGCAGCTGGAGGCACAACACCATGAGTTGGTCGACCAGCTCGTGACACGATGCGTAGCTCTAAAAGCCGACCATGCATAGCTAGACGCTGCTAGCACGAGCATGCCCACCAAGTCTAGGTTGACACTATCAACGACGATTGTACCCCGCACTTCCAGCGGGCCAGCTAGAACATGGCAGCCGCAATCACCATACTGTGCAACATACCCGAGGAGCCGACCTCGATGTCCAGCATGCGCACTAGGACATCCAAGCCCTCCTGACCACAGCCGCCGCCCAGCAGGCTGTGAGCTCCCTCACTCGAATGTGGGGCTCGTTGACCACTACCAAAGCAGAGGTCACGGTAGGAGCGACGCAATCCCTATCGGGACCCGCGCGTGCACTGAGTCGGGAGACCAGAGCCTAAAGAGCCGGATCATCGACCCCCTTGCGCAACTCAATACACGAGCGAGTGCGACATTGCAACCTCTGGTGAACCATGCGAAAGGGTCGGATCATCGGTAGAACAGGGAACAAATCAAAAGAGGTTGCCACTGCTATGGCAAAACCATATCACGTCTTCAACGATAATCCCCTTCCTATGTATTATGTTGTGGTGGAAGTTCTTGATATCATTGACAAAAATTTTGAAAATTATGAAATAGACCACAACAATCTTGAGGGGAACACGACATTGGGGCATGCTGTCAACAAGTTGATATTTTGGCATCAACGCGACATCATGATAGACAATTACCCGATGTTGAGCCCTCACATATCTAAGAGGGCCTCAACCGATCTTCTGCGCTGAAGATTCACAGACATCTATTCCCGCTATCCCCTAGCAGGGACGATAGTAAAGATAAAAAAGCAACCAGTTGAACAACAGGTTGAAGCAGTACAAGAGCACATTGAAGAAGTTAAGATCAATGTCCAACTTCCAACAATTGTTCCTCCGATAGTTCATCGGCAAGTTAGCTCATACAAAAATAAGGAACCTTTAGAGTCAGTATCAAAGTACCTAGAAGAAATGAACAAAATAACTTCATTCTTGTGATGTAGAAATGAGAAGAACAAAAAGAATTAAAATGATAAAGGAGGAAATCAAATCAATTCAAAACCTCAAATGAAGAAATTAAAAATTCAAAGATAACTCTTGTTCAATCATTGTTAAAACAGAATTTTGAGTTGTCTATTTGATTCCAAATATTCCAAATTGCATCCCTGCAAAGTTTCAAAAGTTTTGAAGCTCAATTGCTTTGTAATTCAGTGGAAACATTGAATTCCTTCAAATTCAAAGTCAAACTTGAGTTTCATTTGAAACTTTGTCAAATGAGACATTTGAGATCAGATTTGAATTCTCCACATTTTATTTAGTCTCCAGGCAAATATCTAAGGTTTTTGGACAAAATTAGGTGGGAGATATAAACTTCCAAAGAGGATGAACTTGAGAGCAGCCATGGGACCCACTTCTAGTGACTCTTGTTGGATCGAAGAGCACGTGAAAAGCTACCAGAGGGGGGTGAATGGTAGATTAAAACATTTTCAGCGGAAGCAACAAAAACCCCTCGGCGGAAAATCAATATGATACAGAAACTGTGTGCGCGAGTGTTTCCAACGTGTTCCAAACATGAAAAATCAGTGTAGATCGTAGAGAATCAAGTCAAGAAGACACAACAACAAGAACGATGAGAAAACGTCGAGTAAAACCCAAGTTATGACAAAAAACCTGAGCAAAGGTCAATCTGTTCTAACAGAGAGCAAACAGGTCTACTACGCTGCAAAGAAACTCATGTAACTCAAAAACAATATATCCAATGACCGTGAAATTCTCATAGATGATATAGTATTGAGTTGTGACAGCAACACAAAAAGAATTACATCACTTGGATCTGTAAAACATGAGTTACGATCGAAACACTGAAGAAAGGTCTGGAGCGCAGAAACTCAACAAGAAAGACTTGATAAAAACAAGTCGGACGAACAAGGCAGAAAAGCTCCTCGAAACTACGATTTTTGTTGATCAAAACACAAGACAAACAGCCCCAATGTCGTCTACCCACGAACTCTGGCCTCCCTTGCTTATGAAACAAGCCCTAAGGCCCATCCAATCCTAACTAGGACTCTAATCCTACTTAGTTTCAATCAAAACTTTCCATAACTGCTCAAGACTCTTCCATATGCAGATAGAAGCAATCTTAAGACTTCAAAATACCTTAGGAATGTACCAAACATTACTAAAACAACTAAACTTTGTGCTCACCACCTAAGCCGCAGTTTGAGGCATAATCCACCCGGTTTAACCTTTCCAACCATATCTTCACTTTCATACCTTTTCACCACACCTTGGAACATTGTAGTCACATCCATGCACCCCTTGCATACATGCAAACACTTTCCAAAAAATTCACGATACCTTCATATGCATTGTTCTTGACCCAAACATGTTCCGTGACCTCCCGATCAACTCAACCACAATTTCTCCTGAACTTGGTTGTTGAACCTCATTTTCTCCCTAAGACTAGTTCAATGGATCCCGTCAGTTGCAATGTCTTGATCTCAAGAAACACCTGCACATGAACAAACAACCAAATCTCTCGAGCACAAGTCCTCGACTTGACTCTCATTAGTCCAAAACCCACAACAGCTTATGTGAGCACCTTACATAAGCATGTTGCAAACCATACCAAAATGATATCAGCCATAACCACCAAAACATACAAAAAACTTAGCAAATGAATACTAATGAAACCTTCCTATAAGCTAAAAAGCAAGTTTGAAATATTGCAAGTTGAAAACAGATCCATCGCACAATTATTTCAGCAAATAAAATTATCAAATAGACCAAAAGCCGTGCTGCAATGTAAAAGCAAAAGATCGACATTCCAATCCCAAACTCTCATGCAAATCAGGTGTCGGAAAGTTCGGATAATCCTAACCATGTAAAGAGGAAATGCTACTCCCGAAAACACTCCCACCATGTCGACTCACGTGCAGCTTATGTGAGTGAAAGTTCAGACAACCCAAAGCATGAAACACGTGTAACTCACGTGAGAAAAAGTTCGAACAATCTGAAACCATCGAGGGTAACGTTACTCCCAAAAACACATTAAAAACTTCGGATAGTCCAAAGCTATCGAAGGTAATGTTACTCCCAAAATGTACCGAGACAAGTTCGGACAATGTGTATTGAGATATATCATGGTGTATTGGTGTAAACTCAAAACTTTAAATGTAAACCTTCACTTTTACTCTAATTGCCAATGTATTCAGCACACATAGTTCTCACAACTGTCTTGTCCCCTATTTTCTCTGTTCTCTCCACCGTGTGACACATCTTGGCATGAAAATGCCGGCACCAGCCTGCATGCATGCTTCCTTCATTTCTTGAACCGAAGTGGACACCAGTTGTGTCCTCATCCAGACCAAAGCAGAAAAATCTACAACCTCATTTTCTCCGTTCTTCACCTCAGTTGCTCTCTGTTCCTGGCGCCAATTCCCAGCTCTAACCAAAATCAAGCCAGAGTACTAAGTTTTGATCTGTTTCTTTTATCTCTACTTCCTCACAAATGTCTTGCACACCTGTATGATCATTTATTTGCGCAGTGGAGCCATCCCAAAGCAGTCCCGAGCTCAAACGCGGTCGATGTTTCCCCTGTTCTTCACTTGTGCCACTGCTCCCTCGAAGACCCGACGATACAACCGTCGTCTCACCCACTTCCATTAAGAGAAAAGGTGTGCCATACACTCAGTAACACGCTCCTAAAAATTTAGCCCGTGGCATGCCTCCGAACCTCTGGATTTTGAACTTTTCCAGCAAGCTCCGTGTATGAACTGATCTAGGTCATCCCTTAAATTCCATTTCCACGTGCAAGCTTTCATCATGGTTGTGTGATTTGTTGCTCTAGAGGTACAGGTGCATCACCTAGAAGAGAAAGCACCGATTTTCATCAGGTAACCACGTCAGATTATGGAGTTTTCCTAGCCGCCGGTTTGAGCTCCTTACCTCGCTGTCGAAATCAACTTTCCCAAACTTTTCACCGCATTAGCACCCTCATCCATGATGCCTAAGTTTCCAGGAGAATTTTGGAGTTTATCCCATGCAAAATAGAGCACCGTAAGGGTCAGCCGACATGGCCGGAACCCTAGCCGATGCCGCCACCATCGGGTGCCCCTCTCCAGTCCTCTATCGGCGCCGGGAGCCATACCATAGATATCCACATCGGATTTTAGGTGGGGGCTGTGATTTTGTTGAGCAGCCATAGCCCAGAGCGTGCGCTGCCGAGCTGCCGCCGTCGGGCGCCGCCAAGCGCCGCGCCCTTGCGCCGTTAGGCGCGAGGTGGAAGAAGGCTGGGTGGGGATTCAATATCTCTTAGGATTCTTGTCCAAAAATTCTCAAATGAACTTTATTGTCACTAGAATGATCTTGACTTTGCAGTGGTGCACTTGGATCAGTATGAAAATCCATAATTTGTCCTCAATAATTCCATGAAGTAAAATGCATTTGGAATTAATTCATGGTGCTCCATTCCTTGAAAAATTCCCAAACTTGGTCAGATAGTTCCCCATAATTCCGTTGAGTTCCAGTAAAAATTTATGATCCATTTGAGTTGATTTGAATGGCCAAATTGTGTTCCCAATCTGAATGTACCAGAAAATTGCAAAATGTCCAGAAACATTTCCAGAATATTGTCCAAACTTCAAAAATCAATATCTCACAGTAGAGTACCTAGAAAATTATGAAAACAATTTTGTTGGATCACTCTTGACCTCCTATAAGCAGAGAGCCAACTCTTGGCCATGTTAAAAAGCTACAGAATTTTCCGGAAAACTCTGGGAAGTGTTTAGTTTCATTGAATTTTTGATAGCAGAGAGTTCCATGTACATTTTCCAAATTTTGCCAGAACATCATTCCTATTCCCTAGTGTCCACTGTAAAGATCTCAGCAACATTACAATTGATTCAATATACTGAACTGTGTTTCCACTCAACTATGTTATATTATCACTATTGAATTACTTTGCATCTTCTTTGCATATCGAATAGTTGCCGAGCTCGAGGAGACCCCGGATCCCATCGAAGTTATTCCTACGGAGATTAACTTTGACACCATCTCACAGTCAGGAAAGCCCCAGTTTGCATTTAATAGCATTTTGAACTTTGATTTGTATCACACTATATGGGTTAGTAGTACATTCAGTACAAGTTTCTCGGAGTCTTCCACTTGCATGACCAGAAAACCCATGAGAGCAGGGTAGATGGTTAAGTACTCGATGTGTCCGTGCTATGCTTAATGTTATAGATGCTTCGGTTGAAGTCGAGTAGATGGAATCTACTCGCGAGTATAGAAATTGGGATCACATGGGTTTGGTTCGAGCGAGAGTTTCACCATTGGAAATATGAGACCGGGCATGGAGTAGGAGCAGGAGGACATAGGGGCCTATGAGCTGTAGTTGTTCCTGTGTCTGTCAAGGACCGATCCGTGTGCGGCCCTATTGAACAAGTTTGAATGTACTGAAGTCATTTAGGATATATGGGACCCAATAAACCGATTTAACTTGTCCACCTTAGCGTCGAGTCATAACCCACTGCCTTATAGGTGCGGGTTGAGAGCAGCAAGGTGTAAACCTACCAGCGGGTACGTCGTACTTCGTGTGGGGGCCTCTTGCTCATAGCGATGGGACCGGTTCGGCGTGTAGGTAGCGGGTGAAAGGTTGCCCCTTACAGCATCAGTGGAGTATGCCTTTGCAGCTTTGAGTGTGCATGTATGTGTCGTTCTATTCAGGTATCCTTGCAGGTGTATATCAATTTGAGTCGCTGTCTCTCACAGTTATTGAGTACTGCTTATTCACTGAGTCATGATGTAGTTAATTATTGTAGTTGGAACATTTTGGAATCATGCTTTATGAATTAATCTTGTGTTGATACTTGTATGCTTAGAACAGGTTGCTCACTAAATTTCATATTCATGAAGCCTTAATTTGTTGCTAAAATCTGAAAGTAAGGACTATCATTTAGGCGAGTCTTTTATTGCAAACTGCTGTCCTATATTACGTATATCTTGCATATGGAGTTTCATGTTTAGTGGGGACTGGTACGTCTTGCTGAGCCTTCGTGCTCACAGTTGCTATTTAAAGTTTTTGCTGCAGATAATGACTTTGATGAAGGGTTCACTGGTGAGGCGTTGCCCCCGTCGAGGTACACAGCTTAGTGGGAACCCTATATGCCGCCGTGACCTCCACTTCTATGTGCTGCTAGTGTGATTCAGTTCTAGGGCTGAATGGATCACTTTTACATAGCTTAGGCTTGAGAGTCGTGATCTATGAACTTATCTTTCGCTGTAGTGTATTTTGATGTATACTATTTGTAAAAGACAAAGCTTGTATAATACTATGTTATTTTATGTAATATGATGTACCTTTTTATGTGTGTTGTTAGCTGCCGCATCGCATGACACCACCAAATTGCGATTCCTGGAATGTCAGGACTTCGGTCCTTACAACCTGGTATCAGAGCTACATTAAGAATAGAATGCTTAAAAAGGATTGTATTACGAGAAAAACTTAGGTTTACGGTGAGGAATCGATAGTAGCCCGCATAAGGACTATTATTAGCATAGTTACATAAGGTGGCTAAGCTAACATATGTGTTATTATATTCTGTAATGACGCTCTAACATTAGGTAAGAGGTGTGGTATGCCACCGCAAGTGGATCACTTGCAATAAGCTCACCATACGAGAGGTAGTATGATGATTGTCCCCCGTGTCTTGGCACGGGAGTTACTATGAGTCTCTGAACCTTCTCATGATTCTGGAAACATATGAAAACGCTGCTCCCCAGCGTGCTTCAGGCAAAAGTGAGGATACCCCATTGTGTGGTCAAAAAAACAAAGTATGCAACCAAGCGCTGATCCCTAGCGCAAGAGATAAATGACATGGCCACCTATCGTGCGGTTGAAAAGCACGTAGTGTTTTTTTAAGAAACACGCGAAAGCGCCTCTTTACTGGTGCAGCATTAAGCAAAGACATAGGACCCATTAGGTGTTAGAAAAACCGGTCATGTACCTCGAGACGTGGCTCAGCTTGGGGCGGCCCGTATGGAATGATACAGTACAGATATCTTTCTTTCATATATATTATTGTGACTGCCTAAAATGATCGCCGGTGCAAGCCGTGTCATATGACACCATAATGAGTGTCTTGTAAATTGTGTGTCTTATGCAGGTACACTGACTGTGTGATCATATTGCGCTTAGAAAATGTTTGCGAGTGACCGTTTATAGCGCCACTGATTCATACGTATATGCCGGTATAACCAGTTAGGATTTTCACTTTTGTGAGGCGTGTAGTACCGACATGTCTCACATTGATGCATTATGAAGATCACTGTAAAATGAAATCAAGAAGATGTAAGAGTACATGTATTAGCTATCGAGCTCTGATTTTGAACTAAGTTTTCAAAATTGGAGTAGGTTTTGAGCTCACAAGATTTAAAAACAGAGAGAACTATTTTCTACCAGAAAAATCCCTGAATTTGAAAAGCCATATCTACCAGTAGAAAACTCTAATGGAGGTTTTCCTTACATTTCTGGGAATATTAGAAAGTATTCTAAAACTTTTCTGTTGACCACCAGAGCAGAATCCATCTCTAAACAATTCAAAAATTTAAAGTTCCAAACCCAGCCAAACTGGACAGAAACGGGATCCCTCTCTGGACTCCTTACTGTTTTGACCATATTTCACTCTAGAAAAATCGACCAGGGTCATGCAAGACATTTTTGGATCCTTGTTTTATGTATTACAACTTTTTAATCTGTGGCTTTTGTAAATTCTGCTGTTTTATATCTGGAAATTGTGGCCCAAAATCAGCATAAACGAATGAGGTGCTCTTAAAATTTCCAGAAAAACTGTCAGGTTTGCAATGCCATATCTCCTTAACCAGAAATCATCTGGAGGAAAAAAAATACTTTTTGGAAAGGTCTTGAAGTGTACTTCAACTTTGAGGTTCACCTCAAGATTTGGTTCCGCCATTTACTTGGTCAAATTTCAGTTTGAGTACAGACCATTCAGGTTTCAACAGAAACATCATCAGTTTGACATATTGTGGTCCTGTTATGAATCTGGTCCTCGAATTCACTTCGAGAAGTGTAGTAACAGACCAAATGATGCTACACAATCATTTACCAGTGGAAGTGAGGGTTTGACGCAATTGAACCTCATTTCTTTCGATGGCCATGTTTGTCTCTTATTGACGAATAGTGTGAGGGTACCAATGATAACGCGCATAACGTCCCGTCGAGACCAACGACAGTCGAAATGAACTTCGATCTATGGAGTTCATTATTTTGGAACTTGCTATTGTAAGATTGGTCCAGAGATGATATATTTTGTATAAAGTCAATATTTTATCAATATATGTTACCGTTATGCAAGTTTGATTATTAATTTGCACCCTATTGTTTTCATGCCTGAGTGATCTTGCAATATAACGTCTCATGTTGGATTCATGGTTGTGACTGCAGAATGGTGCGCACCCGTGCAACGTTGGAGGTCGGTGGCTCGAGCTTGGGACGTGATGATTCCCAGAACCCGGAAACTCAGGCTCAGCAGCAGCCGACACCGCCACCTCCTCCTCCGCTTACGTTGGCGGATGTGATCGCAGCCATGATGGGTTCGCGCGACGAGCAGACCAAGCTGCTGCGAACCCTCATGCAGAATACGTCCCGTCAGTGGTGACATCGAGACGGAGGTGATTGTCAGCCTCAACAAAGCGCCTACTCGGATTTATTGGTGACTCATACATCGATCTTCACGGAGGCCGATGAACCTATGGAGGCAGACAACTGGCTCCGCACAACCGAATCAAAGTTCGGGTTGCTCCAATGCACCGAACAGCAGAAGGCACTCTTTGCAGCAAAGCAGCTTCATGGCTCCACCGGTGCATGGTGGGCGAGTTACATCGCCTCTGGCGGCTGGTCATGCTGTGACTTGGACCGAGTTCCGGGAGGCATTCCGCGCCTCTCACATACCCCCAAGGATCATGAAATGCAAGCTTCAAGAATTTCTTGAAATCAAGCAAGGCAGGATGAGTGCTCACGAGTACCCCAAGGCTTTCAACCACCTAGCGCAGTATGTGCCGGATCATGTGAATATCGAGGAGAAGAAATCGGACTGCCCCTATCGAGGCCTAAATGCTAAAATGAAGGACAATCTCGCTTTGTTCAATTGCAGCACAATTAATGAATTTGTCGACGCAGCGATTGTGCAAGAGGATGCGACACGCGAGCTTGTGACGGGGAAAAAGAGTAGTTCCCTGCATGGCAGCAGTAATGGAGATCCCCAAAAGTACGTATTGTGTACCGATCACCGTCCAGCCAAAGGTAGCAGCCACTAGCACGACCGCCAATGTTCCGTGGCCGCCTGTACAATGCTCCAAGCTTCCTCATACTCTCATTCTTGGCCGCCCCACTCAATTCATCGCAATAGCATACCACTCTGAATCCATTAAGTCAGAAGATATTTCGGTGGTCCGCGAATACCCCGATGTGTTTCCTAACGATCTACCGGGCATGCCACCCGAACATGACGTCGAGTTCAAGATTGAACTTGTGCCGGGGGCCACATCGATCCCTCAAAGACCGTATCAAATGGCGCCCAATGAGCTAGCTGAATAAAAGAGCATCTCAAGGACCTTTTGGACAAAGGTTTTATTCGCCCAAGGTCCTCACCTTGGGGCTCCTCCGCGCTGTTCGTTAAGAAGAAGGATGAAACTTTGTGGTTATGTGTGGACTATCATCCGCTAAATGCCATAACTATAAAGAACAAGTATCCACTACCACGCATCGAAATTCACTACGATCAATAAGTGAATGCTAAGGTATTCTCCAAGATGGATTTTCGGTCGGGATATCATCAAATCAAAATTCGGACGGAGGATATACCAAAGACGGCATTCTCGATGTGATATGGGCTATATGAGTATCTCGTCATGTCATTGTTGGTTTGATCTCAGTCCAACCTAAGAAATAAAAGGAAGCTATTGTTAAATAAATAAAAAATAAATAAAAAGTAAAAGGAGACCGGTAACCGACGTTACCGAGTCCTCCCGTATTGTAACCGCTTCGATCGGAGGCGCCCGTAACCGACTTGGCTCGGTCCCCCTTCTGCATGCACTATAAAACGAGGTAGGGACTAATGACGTGATTAGCACACTAATCTGCCCTTAACCTCGAAAGGAAAAACCGATTAAAATGTGTGTTGTGCAGTGGGAAGGGTCAAAGCACTGGAAGTGTCAATCGAAGAAGGGAAAGCGGGATCCAAGTAAGTATTGCTAATCCGTACTTAATCACGTTTATTAAGTGCATAATTAGATGGTAAAATCATGCTTATGTTTTACTGTTAATGAATTACAATTTTTAACATTGGTATCAGAGCCGGATTTGATCATTATTATGCCTAAAAATTTTTGATTAGCACCGTTGTTTAGAAAAATGTGAGACCTATGTGTGCTGAATACATTGGCCTTTTATGATAAAAGTTCTGAATACTACCAAAACATCTTTTTATCAAGATTCGACAATTGGTCCGGCAGGTTTTGGTTAGCTTTGGCAAGGTTCGAAGCTAGATTGCAGTGGTTCTGCTTTTATCTTGCAATGTTTCAAACATGCTTTACACTTATGGAAAGTTTGCTTAGTATTCTTTTACTATGTTTTTGGTGTGTTTTGGTGGTCATTGCTGATATCATTTTGCTATGGTTTACAACATGCTTATGTGAGGTGCTCACGTAAGATGTTGTAGTTTTAGAACTAACAAGAGTCAAGTCGAGGACTTGTGCTCAGAAGTATTGGTTGTTTATTCATGTGCAGGTGTTGCTTGAGTTCAAGACATGGATTGTGACGTGATTCATTGAACTAGTCTTAGGGAGAAGATGAGGTTCAACAACCAAGATCGAGAGAATTGCGGTTAAGTTGATCTGGAGGTCGCGCAGCATGTATGAATCAAGAACAATGCATATGAAGGTATCATGGACGTCGTTGAAAGATGTTTGCACGTGTGCAAGGAGTGCATGGACGTGGCTACATGGTTCCAAGGCGTGATGAAGAGATGTGGACGTAAAGAATTGGTCGGAAAAGTCCAACCGACTAGGTTATGGACTCAGGCTGCGGCTGAGTTGGTTTTGACTCAAATATGGAAAGTTTTGAGTTGGTTATGATAGGATTTTGTATGGGTCACGAATTTGAGTTATTTTAGGAATGTGGGATATGTTCCTAAGGTGTTTGGAAGTCTTAAGATTGCTTCTATCTGCGTATAGAAGAGTCTTGAACAATTATGGAAAGTTTTGATTCGTGAACGGAGTAGGATTAGAGTCCTAGTTTGGTTTGGGTTGGCATCATGGCTGGTTATATAAGCAAGGGAGACCAGAGCTCGTAGTAGACGACTTTTGGGCTATTCTGTTCCTCTTGTGTTCTATTGAATATAGATCGTAGTTTAAAGGAACTTTTATGCCTTGTTCGTCCGACTTGTTCCAGACAAGTTTTTCTTGTCAAATTTTCTGCACAGCACTACCTTTCTTTGGTGGTTTTATCATAACTCGAGTTTTACAGATCCAATTGACGTGATTCTTTTTGGGTTGTCTTCACAACTTGATTATCTATCATCTTTCAAAATTTCACGGTCATTGGATTTGCGGTTTTTTATCTACACGAGTTTCTTTGCAGTATTGCAGATCTGTTTTTACTCGGTAGAACAGATTGACCATTGTTTGATCTTTCGATCGTAACATGAGTTTCTCTCGATGGATTTGAGTGTTTTAATTCTTGTTGTATCGCCTTCATGACTTGATTCTCTCTGATATATATCAATTTTGTCACGGTGAAACACATTTAGATTAGTCTCACACACGATTTCTTTAATAGATCATTTTTCTGCTGAGGGGTTTTCATTGCTTCTGCTAAGAAATTTTTAAATCCACCATTCACCCCCCTCTCGTAGCTTTTCACGTGCTCTTCGATTCTACAATTGGTATCAGAGCCACGGTGGTCTAATCTTTGTGATTTGCATGTGTTTTTTACTAATCAACATGGAGAAATACTCCGCAAAACCTTGTGTCTTTAGTGGTATTGATTTTCAGGTTTGGAAGGCACGTATGGAAGCCTTCATCCAAGCTCAAGGCTTTACAAGCCTTACGAAGTGTTGTCACATGATCAAGTTACAGCTACAAATCTGAGAAATGTCGACAACAACAATAAGGCTCGAAACTTGATCATACAAGGATTAACTCAAAGTGACTTCAATCATGTTTCACACCTCCGATCGGCGTACGATGTGTGAAGAGCACTTTGTGACTACCACGAAGGATCCAACATGATCAAGGAGGTAAGGCAGGATATGTTAAAGAAAGAATACATGCGCTTCGAGATGCAACCCGGTGAGTCTATTGATGACCTCTTTGCTCGTTTTAATAAAACTCTCAGCAACTTGCGTAGCGTCAATGTTAATTTTTAGATGTTGAGAATGCTAGGCAACTACTAAGTGCATTAGACATGTCAAGTTGGGAGATGAAAGTCACATCTATTCGTGAATCTACTGTTATGAGTACACTTACATTAGATGTGCTATATTCTAAATTGAAAACTCATGAAATTGACATAATCTCGCGTAAGAACCCCAACAAGTCTCTTGCATTTGTTTCTCAACGTAATAAGCATAGCTCCAACCAATCTTCATCTAGCAGTACACTTGCTTTACTGTCTTCACTAACCCTGGATTAGATTGAAGAATTTCCAGAAGAGGAGCGAGCACTCATCTCTACTCGGTTCTCAAAAGCATTGCAAAATGTGAGAACTAGAAGAAGAGGAAGTTCCGAACCTCAACGATGCTTTGAATGTGGTAAGACAAGACACTTTCATACCGATTGCCCTAACCTTTCGGGTCCTTCTACCCGTGATGAAAAGAAAAATAAAGTCAAGTCCTCTTCTGGCAACATCAACAAGAAAAAGAAGGGTTTTACAGGACGCAAACTGATAACAGTTTCATCACTGCACTTCAAGAACTTGGCTTGAGTGATGTAGACATTGGAAGTGACGAAGATGAAGATGATCTGGCAAACTTGTGTTTCATGGCGAGCAAATCAAGATCAAGTTTGGAGGATACAGAACACAACAGTGACAACGAAGAGGTATGTCCTACTTGCGAAGAAATGTGTGATGCTATTTCTTGTGCCAATATTATAGTTAAGAAAAAGGACAAAAAGCTTAGGGATAGTGCTGCTAAAATTGAATCACTAGAGTCTGAAATCAACCGTTTAAAAACTTCGATTCCTAGTGATGATGCATGTCCCTCATGTGATTTAATATATGAACAATTGTCCTTATTAAGAAGTACGCACACCTCCACACATGATAAACTTGAGTTAGAAATTGAAAAGAACGGAGAGCTTGCTGCACTTAATGATAAAAACTTAAAAGATGCTAGCTGTTCTACAATTGAGTTGCATTGTTCTACTTGTGATGATCTTGATAAGAAACTACAAGATGCTATGAATGAAATTTCTATATTGAACAATGCTTTACGTTCTCATGAAGTTAAATATTGTTCCAATTGCAAATTAAAAGGAAAAACTTCATATGAAAATTGTCTTAATCTGTCCAATAAACTTGATGACATTCACAAGGCCTTAGATCGGTTTTGTAATGGGAATAAGAACCTAAACTTGTTGCTGAATTCTTCCAAGTCTTGTAATGATAAAACTAGTTTAGGTTTTGATTCTCATGCTCATGCTAAGGCACATCCACCTAAAATTGTAAAGTCATTAGGAAGTGGTTTGATTCAAACAGTTCCTAAATAAAAAGAAGTGGTTTTTAAATCTGCAGGAGTAATGTCACATTCGGGTTCAAATAAACATACTGCATGCTCATCTAGACATGAACACAAAGTTAAATTTCATTGTACCTATTGTGGTAGAGATGGGCATGTCATAATTTTTTGTTATAGACTAGCTAAACAACATTAAAAGGAAAGAATGCAAGCTAGATCTTATAACTCTCATGCAAAATTTGCTGCACATACTAAACCGAATATCAGGAACATGCAACCTGTTGTTATGAGTCATAAACATTCAAAGTTTACCTACGAACCTTCTTTTTTTGCCTCCAGAGCTACTGATTTTTGTGCTACACAAGTAACACCTTATAGGTCAGTAGTTAAGAACAAACAATCTCAAACTTTGACTCATAAACCTGTTGTTTTATCTCAGCTTTTGCGTGTTTCTCCTGTTGCACGTTGTGTGACTCAGTACTGGATTCCTAAATGCCTTTTGACTAACCCAGTATTGAGTCATCGACGTATTGTTCTTATATGTAGGTTACACGCTTGAGGAAGGAGAACATTTGGATTGTCGATTCAGGTTGCTCACGCCACATGACCGGTAACAAAGAATGGTTCTCCTCCCTCTCTTTTGTGTCACGCGTAGAGAATTTTACTTTTGCCGATAATTCTTCAACTCCTATAATTGCTAAGGGTTCGCTTAGAGTAAATGATCACTACACTTTGAAGGTTGTGGCACTTATTAAAAATTTGAAATACAACTTGCTTTCTGTTTCACAACTGCTAGGTGAAAATCTGGAAATTATTTTTCACTAAAAATTGTTGCAAAGTTGTAGGTTCAAATAGTGAACTTATTTTTAACATGTCTCGGTTTGGAAGAGTTTTTAAAGCTGATTTTGATATGTCTTACTCTAAGCATAGGTGTCTAGTTGATAATGATTCAAAGGAATTATATTTTTGGCATCGTAGACTTGGTCACGTAGGGTTTGATCATCTAACGCGTGTTAGTGCTCTTGATCGCATATGTGGGCTTCCTAAGCTTAAAGGGGACAAAGAAATTGTGTGCTCTTCTTGTATACATGCTAAGATGGTTGCAGGTTCACATACTCCTCTCACAATGATCATGACAACTGAACGGGTCAACTTTTGCACCTTGACACTATAGGACCTTCACGTGTTCAATCCTTCAGAGGTAAATGGTATGGTCTTGTGATTGTTGATGATTATTCTAGATACTCTTGGGTTTACTTTATGGCATCTAAGAATTAATCTTTTAGTCACTTTAGAACTTTATTTCTTAGATTATCAATTGATCACCCAGGATCTTTAAAATCAATTAGAAGTGATAATGGAACTGAATTTAAAAATCAATCTTTTGATCACTTTTGTACTGAAAATGGAATAGATCATCAATTTTCTTCACCATATGTACCTTAGCAAAACGGTGTTGTAAAAAGAAAAAACAGAACCTTAGTTGAGATGGCTAGGACTATGCTTGATGAATATCAAACTCCTAGGAAATTTTGGGCTGATGCGATTGCAACCGCTTATTATGTCTCAAATCGTGTTTTCTTGCGCGCTAAGCTAGGTAAAACATCATATGAGCTCCGGTTTGGACATAGGCCTAGTGTTACAAACTTTCGGGTCTTTGGTTGCAAATGCTTTGTTAAGAAACATGTTAATCTTGATAAATTTGAACCTAGATCCATTGATGGCATGTTTCTTGGTTATCCATCTCATAGTAGAGGCTACCGTGTGTTTTTACTTGACACTAACAAAATTTTGGAGACTTGTGAGGTGTCTTTTGATGAAGATAGCCAAGGTACTAGCTCAAATATTTCAGGTCTGGATCCACATCCGTAGGGGGAGAGCATTTTTGTTGAAGATGAGGAAGAAGTGGAGCTGCTGCCCAAAAATTCAGCAGTTAATGTCATTGTTTCAGCTCCAGATGTTGATTTACAACCAGCACCAACGACTACCACTGCTGGTCGAGATCGTCCTCAAGTCACAAGCTCATCAATTTGCGATGAACATGAAGAAGAAGAAGCTTGTGAAGTGTCAACTCCCCTTTGGATACTCAAAATTCATCCTCCACAACAAATGATTGGAAGCTTGCACGAACGAGTCACACGGTCTAGGTTTTGCGATCCAAACTCTCATGCTCATTCTGCTTTTGTTGCTTCTTTTGAACCCAAAGATATATCACACGCACTCACTAACGAATCTTGGATTATTGCCATGCAAGAAGAGTTAGAAAATTTTGAAAGAAATAATGTTTGGAAACTTGGATCTCCACCTCAAGGTCACACTTTAATTTGAACTAAATGGGTGTTTAAAAATAAACAAAGTGGGGATGGGGTTGTGGTTAGGAATAAGGCTCGGTTGGTTGCTCAAAGTTTCACACAAATTGAAGGTCTAGATTTTGATGAAACTTTTGCTCCTGTTGCTAGATTAGAAGCCATAAGAATTTTGTTAGATTTTGTTGCATCTAAAGGTTTCAAGTTATATCAAATGGATGTTAAAAGTTCTTTTATTAATGGCTACATAGACGAGGAGGTTTATGTAAAGCAACCATCGGGTTTTGAAAATTCAGATTTTCCTAATCATGTTTACAAATTGTCCAAAGCCTTGTACGGTCTCAAACAAGCCCCTAGAGCATGGTATGATAGGTTAAAAACATTCTTACTTGAAAAGGGGTTTACTATGGGCAAGGTTGATAAAACTCTTTTTGTGCTTAAGCATAGCAATGACTCATAATTCGTTCAAGTGTATGTTGATGATATTGTCTTTGGTTGTGCTTCTCATGATCTTGTGTCCAAGTTTTCTGCTATGATGAGCTGAATTTGAGATGAGTATGATGGGAGAACTCACGTACTTTTTGGGGCTGCAAATCAAGCAAACCAAGGAAGGTACCTTTGTGCATCAAATGAAGTATACAAGAGACCATCTTAAGCTCTTCAACATGGACAAAAGCAAGCCTCTTCGGACACCAATGGGAACAACAACGATACTTGAACTTGAGGAAGATGGTGAACCCGTGGATCAAAAAGAATATAGAATCATGATCAGATCACTTTTGTACCTCACGGCATCAAGACCGGACATACAATTCAGCGTATGTCTTTGTGCACAATTTCAAGCTTCCCCACGTGCTTCACATCATCAAGCGGTCAAAAGGATTCTCAGGTACTTACATGGAACTCAATAGTTTGGCATTTTCCTTCCTTCTTCCTCAACCATTACTTTGGAAGCTTTTTTCGATGCTGGTTATGGAGGTTGTAGGATTCATAGGAAAAGTATTTCGGGTGCTTGTCATTTTCTTGGTAATTCACTTATTGCTTGGTCCTCTAGAAAACAAAGTTTAGTTGCACAATCCAGAGCCGAAACTGAATATGTAGCTGCTGCTAGCGCTTGTTCACAAATTCTTTGGATTGTTCAAACACTTAAGGATTATGGGGTTGATCTAGATAGTGTTACCCTGTTTTGCAATAACACTAGTGTCATTTGCATTACTAAAAACCTCGTGCAACATTCTAGAACAAAGCACATTGACATTAGGTATCACTTTTCTTCGTGATAATGTTGAAAAAGGAAACATTGTGCTTTACCATGTAGATATCGAACAACAATTTACTGACATTTTTACAAAACCTTTGGATTTCACTCGTTTTTGTTTCATTCGTAGTGAAATAGGGGTTATGCATCCTCATGGCTTACATTGAGGGGGAGTTTTGAAACTTGGGAAGTCTATGTGTGAATCTGAATTTAAAAGTAATATGAGCATAGTATTTCTTACATATATGACTTTGTGATTCCTTTTACATGCTGAAAATTCTTACTACATTACTCGTGTTATACATTTTGTAGTTTTTGCCATCTCTAGTAATTGGAATAATTACTTACACTAAATCTGGTCATGGTCGAACTTTCTTGCTATTTTGAACTTGTTGAATGCTCACAAGTGCTTTTAATCATAAATAATTAATCAAGTAATCAACTCACATGTTGAGTTTTTATGAACAAATATAAATTGAGAAAAGATCAAGAGAATATGCTTGCATCGCACTTCTTCTTTTGAGATGGCTTATCATTGCACTTAGATATGAACTTGGAAGAAGTTGTGTATGACTAAAATCATGTCCTTAAGCTTCTGATTGTCAAATGACATAGGCTTGGCATGGTTGGTTAGAATAAGGTAGATGCGGCATATAATCTCTTGGAAGTGTCATATGTTAAAATTTTGTGCTTAAAAAATTGCAGCAACAAGTGTCATGCTTTTAGGTTTTCAAAAAGTTAAGTTTGTGAGATCATGGCTTGCTTAAATTGAAAATTACATTTGATATCTAGCATGGCTTACACTACTTTATGTATCTCATTGTTGTGATAGTGTAAGTTACTTGATAATATGACTTGGATGAGCTTTATTTTATATGTATATGTTATAATATGCTCATAACAAATTAAAATTTCCCATTTGTACCTTGTCGAATACATTGTCAAAGGGGGAGAAATTGATCACACCTTTCATATATTCACAAGTGTTTTAGCACGATTCTTTTCAGGGGTAGAGGTATGTATAGGGGGAGAAAATTTTTTCTATCTCATTTGATTTTCAAAAAGGGGGAGAAATCGTTTTCAAAACTTTTCATGTGAATAAGCCAATGTTCGGATTTTAAGTGGTGTTGCCAATGCATTCATCAAGGGGGAGATTGTGAGGCCTATGTGTGCTGAATACATTGGCCTTTGATGATAAAAGTTTTGAATACTACCAAAACATCTTTTTATCAAGATTCGACGATAGGTCCGACATGTTTTGATTAGCTTTGGCAAGGTTCGAAGCTAGATCACAGTGGTTCTGCTTTTATCTTGCAATGTTTCAAACTTGCTTTACACTTATGGAAAGTTTGCTTAATATTATTTACTATGTTTTTGGTGTGTTTTGGTGGTCATTGCTGATATCATTTTTCTATGGTTTACAACATGCTTATGTGAGGTGCTCATGTAAGATGTTGTAGCTTCAGAACTAACAAGAGTCAAGTCGAGGACTTGTGCTCGGAAGTATTGGTTGTTTATTCATATGCAGGTGTTGCTTGAGTTCAAGACATGGCTGGTGACGGGATCCATTGAACTATTTTAAGGGAGAAGGTGAGGTTCAACAACCAAGTTCGGAAGGAATTGTGGTTGAGTTGATTGGGAGGTCGCGCAGCAAGTATGAATCATGCATAATGCATATGAAGGTATCATGGACATCGTTGGAATATGTTTGCACATGTGCAAGGAGTGCATGGACGTGGCTACATGGTTCCAAGGCGTGATGAAGAGATGTGGACGTAAAGAATTGGTTGGAAAAGTCCAACCGACTAGGTTATGGACTCAGGCTGCGGCTGAGTTGGTTTTGACTCAAATATGGAAAGTTTTGAGTTGGTTATGATAGGATTTCGTATGGGTCACGAATTTGAGTTGTTTTAGGAATGTGGGATACATTCCTAAGGTGTTTGGAAGTCTTAAGATTGCTTCTATCTGCGTATAGAAGAGTCTTGAGCAGTTATGGAAAGTTTTGATTCGTGAACGGAGTAGGATTACAGTCCTAGTTTGGTTTGGGTTGGCCTCATGGCAGGTTATATAAGAAAAGGAGACCAGAGCTCGTAGTAGACGACTTTTAGACTATTCCTCTTGTTTTCTATTGAATAAAGATCGTAGTTTAAAGGAATTTTTTGCCTTTTTGTATGACTTGTTCCAGACAAGTTTTTCTTGTCGAGTTTTCTGCACAGCACTAGCTTTCTTCGGTGGTTTTATCATAAATCGAGTTTTACAGATATAATTGACGTGATTATTTTTGGGTTGTCTTCACATCTTGATTATCTATCATATTTCAAAATTTCACGGTCATTGGATTTGCGGTTTTTGATCTACACGAGTTTCTTTGCAGTATTGCAGATCTGTTTTTACTCGGTAGAACAGATTGACCTTTGTTCGATCCTTCGATCGTAACTTGAGTTTCTCTCGACGGATTTGAGTGATTCTTGTTGTGTTGTCTTCATGAATTGATTCTCTCTGATATATATCACTTTTTTTACGGTTAAACACGTTTAGATTAGTATCACACACGATTTCTTTAACAGATTGTTTTTTTGCCGAGGGGTTTTCATTGCTTCCGCTGAAAAGTTTTAAATCTACCATTCACCTCCTCTCTGGTAGCTTTTCACATGCTCTTCGATCCTACAAAAAAGGTAGAATATGATGCAAAAATCCCCAATTTCCCAAAACCCTAACCATAGCCCAAACGATTTCGCCAAATTTAAGTCACCCTGGATTCGGATTAAAGAAATTGATGAAAGGGAGGAACTTATCTGATGATTAAAGGGTCGAATCAGCCATGTCGTTGTGGAATGGGGAACGCCCGAATAAAATCTCATGAAGACACGCGATGAACAGTGCCCTCACGCACCCCACGCCCCCGTGCGCATAAGAGCCAAGCGCCCCTCATTTTCCTCACGTAGCGCGCTTCCCGTCAGGCTGCGCCGCGAGCGCGCGTGCATGCCAAAACCAGGCCGCACGAAAACTGCTAAGCATCGGCCGCGCGCCGACCGCTAAGCATCGGCCGTGCGCACGCCTTCAGAGAAGTGGCGCGTCCCTCCACATACGCTTCGGCCGCTATTCATCATACACGAGCGCCGTTCACCCTGCTCGAATGAAACGGTGCCACCATCGCCTGAATGAGACACGTATCGCGTGAGTGCGATCCAGCACCGCTGCCTTAACGCCGAACAAAGTCGATGTGCCTGAGCTCCTTCAGACGTCGCAGGAATGGGAGGGGCGCGCCGCCGACACGGCATTAGCACCTTCGCTGAGAGCGCTGCCCCGTATCCGGAATTTCCGAGGAGGAAAGGGTAAGTGAGCTAGGGTTTGAGGGTGTTGCCACCAGTTTTGTCCACCACGGATGCATCTAGGCCGTCGGTGTTGATCAACAGTCAAATTTAGGCGGCGGCTGTTACGGGCTAATGAGCTGCACTAGTGGAAGGTGTGGGGGTCTTAACGGGCCGTTTTCAGCCGTAGGCTTCAGTCCAGGTTGTTTAACCTAGCACGATTTTTTTTAGGCTGGGCTGACTAGGGAATTTGTGAGACACGGGTGTGCTGAATACATTGGCTATGGCGATAAAAGTTTTGAATTTTGCCAAAACACCCATCTCATCAAGGTCCAACTCTAGGTCCGAGCTCCTTCAAGGTCTGACGAGAGGCTTGGCTTGTTTTGGGTCGCTCTGGCAAGGTCTGACTTGTTTTGGCTAGGTCCGACATGTTTTTGCTAAGTCCGATGCTAGGTCCAACTAGCTTTGGTAAGCTCTAGTGCTAGGTATGACTAGCTTTGGTAAGCTCTGGCGCTAGGTCCTGCTAGCTTTGGTAAGCTCCATTTCAAGGTCCGATTAGCTTTGGCAAGGTCCAGTACTAGTTTGCAATGGTTTTGCTTTTACCTTGAAATGATTCAAACTTGTTTTACATTGACGGGACGTTTACTTAGTATTCTTTTACTAAGTTTTTGGTGTGTCTTGGTGGTTATGGTGGTTAATGTTTTGATATCGTTTTGCTATGGTTTGCAACATGCTTATGTGAGGTGCTCACGTAAGGTGTTGTGGTTATCGAAACTAACAAGAGTCAAGTCGAGGACTTGTGCTCAGGAGTACTGGTTGTTTATTCATGTGCAGGTGTTGCTTGAGTTCAAGACATGGTATGTGATGAAGATATGTGGACATAAAAAATTGGTCAGAAAGGTCCAACTGACTAGGTTATGGACGCAGGCTGCGACTGAATCGGGTTTGACTCAAATATGGAAAGGTTTGAGTTGGTTATGATAGGATTTCATGTGGGTCACAAAGTTGGGTTGTTTTAGGAATCTTGGATACATTCCTAAGGTGTTTGAAAGTCTTAAGATTGCTTCTATCTACGTATGGAAGAGTCTTGAGCAGTTATGGAAAGTTTCGGTTGAATGTGAGTAGGATTTGAGTCCTAGATAGGATTGGGTTGGCCTAAGGGCTGGTTATATAAGCAAGGGAGGACAGAGCTCATGGTGCATGACTTTGGGGCTGTTCCTCTTGTGGTTTGATCAATAAAATTCGTAGTTTACAGGAACTTTGGTGCCTTGTTCGTGCGACTATTTTCAGACAAGTTTTTCTCATTGAGTTTCTGCACAGAACTACCTTGCTTCGATGATTTTTATCATAACTCAAGTTTTACAGATCCAATTGATGTAATTCTTTTTGGGTTTTCTTCACAGCTTGATTATATATCATATGCAAAAATTTCACAGTCATTGGAATCGTGGTTTTGGATCTACACGAGTTTCATTGTAGTGTTGCAGATCAGGTTTTTCTCGGGTAGAACAGATTGACCTTCGCTCACTCTTTCGATCGTAACTTGAGTTTTTCTCGGTGGTTTTTCAGGATTCTTGTTGTTGTATTCGTGAATTGATTCTCCACAATCTATACTAGTTTTGTAACGATTGATCACGTTTAGATTAGTCGCACACATGATTTCTTAATAGATTGATTTTCTACCGAGGGGTTTTTGTTGCTTCCGCTGAAAAAGTTTTAAATCTACCATTCACCCCCATCTGGTAGCTTTTCACAAGCTCTTCAATCCTACAAAATTTAATGGGCCATTTTTGGCCGCGGGCCCCGACCCAAGTTGTTTGACTGGTTGAATTTTATTTTTTTTATTATTCTCATGGGCTGAGATCATGTTTTTGTCGTGGATTTGGGCCCACGAACGTTAGAGAAAATTATATGTTTATTTTATCACTACATATTTATGCATTACTTTAATGATTATTTAATTTTTATAATGTTTTAAATAGAGACATTTGATTATACAAAATTATGTTTAAGCATGTTATTTATTCTAAATGAAATCTGAACTAACGGGATGATTTTGTTTGGATTATATAATGTGTTTATGATGTTTTATTGTTTTAAGAATCACCACTAAGATAATTTACTTAATGTTTATAATGATTTGCTTAATTTTGAGAATGTTAACTATGAGATTATTTCTGACCAACGTTGATTTAATCTCGATTCATATTTAGCAATTATGTTTAATTATGTTTGACAATTTTGTGTTATTTTCTACCAAATGGTGATATAACACAAAACTTGTTATGGATTTTGACTCTTGAATTATTTTTAACCAACATTAAGTTAATTCTATGAGTCATATTATATTTAGTGCTCATATCCTATCCTATTATGTACTACAATTTTATGCTATTTTCTACCCGACGGTGATTTAGCGTGACATTGAATTTTTTGAGCATTTATTGACTCTAAGTTTAAATCTGATTGATTTAATTGAGTCATATTATGTATAATAATCTTTTATGATTCATGACATTTTCTGCCCAACGGTGATATGTCATAGAATTGCACTCTTATTGCATGATGATTTATTTACCGACATAAATTTATTTTTATGCAATCTATTAATTATTTTCTAATTTTATAATGATGATAACAATAATGATGTTTTGATATGAAAATATCAAAAATTTTATGAGCGGTGATTTCTCTCGTTGAATGAACTGCAAGAAGGTTTACTTGGAATCTAATGAATTTTTTGTATGTCCAAGTAATATTGTTTTAAGTGAAATTATGAGGCTAAGCTAAGAAAAATAGAAGTACCTTAATCTTGTTGTCCTGCACATAATGAACGTATCAATTTCTTTTGTCATAAAACTTCTTATGACAGTGAAAGTGTCTTTGGAAAGGTTTCAAAGTATTATTGCTCATAAGTATTTTTGATAAATCTTATGAGAAATGTTGAGATGGTATGAATGTGGGGGAGCACATTATGATGAAAGCATTTTGCTTAATCAAAATGATGTCAACTATAAAAATAAAGTCATATTAATATTTTGGATTAAGCAGAATATTACTAATGAAATAATATTGGAGTATCTTCCAAATATGAGTAATCAAAGTTCAACTATAGTTCTCTAAAAAATGTGATAGCAGTTTCTGAAATGACTCTGGAAGTTATTCAGGATGAATAGAGAATTCTAAAAGGCATTAAGGATCAAGGCATCAATGTTAATTCTTTCAAGATAAATATAAAATGTCTTGTTTTGTATTCTTACAAGCCTCATATAATGTCTTTTAAGAACTAATCGACCTGAATATGACACATGTATTTTTTGGCACCATAAGTTTCCATTGCGTACATGTCGATTGTGTGCAACTTCTGCAATAGGTACATAATGATGAAACTTATGTTTCTAGATAAATCTTGTTATGTTGATTTATTCTAGAAATTTCAGTGGGTTGAATCAAATGAAAATGTTCATTCCATACATACGATCTAAACCATGAGGTGAGGGGAAAAAATAATAAAAATGGGAAACAGAAAATACATGAATGTTGAAGCTGAGGTAACTCATGCTGAAGTACATTCCATATTTCCATTCGATAATTATTGCACCCATTTTAAGTACGAATAATGTTGGTGTTATGCTTAGGAGATAAGAATTATGCGTTTTGTCTCGTCTTCAAACGAGAAATCTTTATGTATTATCTCTTAATGACTCCATTTGGCATGTGAATTATTTATATAATGCTAATGATATAAATGAAAAATGTGACGCTGAGAAGAACTGGAAAAGCTTGACTACTTTTCAAAATTGTGGAACTATCGTCTATGCCAGATTTTGAGGGGGGAATCGTACACCTAATTAAATAATACGCTTTTCCATTAGCCTTCTCAAATACCAATAAGTGCATCCATTTCATTAAAGAGAAACATGTGAAAATGATTAAGGAACAATAATAGACATATATGCAGACCTTTTAACATGAAATCCGTGAATTATTTATGAATAATTTCTTCTTCTATGGCTATACTAATCCTATGTGCGATCATTGTGTCGTGGGGGAGCATTCTGGTGAACTTTAACAAGACAGATATTTAAGGATCACAACCTCTTTTTATGGTGGTGAAGTACTTAGTAATACAAGTTTACCAAAGAGTCAAATGATGCGTATTTGTGATGTATATGGGAAAGGACCCAAGCTGATTTATTTACGTATGTGTGATTACGTATCAAAAGGAAGAGTATTCAATCCACGAATTAAGATAATTATGTTTTAAATGTTATACTCGTTAGAGGAACGTAATAATGATGTCACGTATGTCAGGAAGATTAATTCTTTGCCAGAAGCATGTCTTTGTTTTGTTCTTCCATTTCAAAATGTAGTCGTGACGCTCAAACGACGGCTCGTCGTGTTTTAGAGCCCCTACAGATTGTTGCAACTGTAATATTGATGTATAATAATGAAATATGTTGTATGACAAAATTGTAAGATTTTTGTCATAGAACGATAATTAAGAAAGATGTGTGGCATGTTATTTGAAAAAGGATCATATCTTGAAGCAAGCTTCAAGATAATAATGACTTAAGTTCGATAAAGTTATCCGAACAGTTGATCTCATGAAAAAATTGTGAATAACTACAACGATATTAATAATCAAGGCAGTAATTCGTGTTTATAGTCCTATATGTGACTGATGTCAATTAAAGTATCATAACAAAAAAATCATGTCTTTGACTTTGAGATTATGAAGATAGATTCATTTTCACATTTGGACAATTTAAGTAATCATACTTTGGAGAGTGTTATAGAAATTCATTATGTACAAGTGCTCTCATGCGCCTGCTGTTATGATAAAAGAAAATGATTTCAGAACATTAAGATGTATGCGGAACCAAAATGAATCTGATTAGATAAAGTCAGTTCCTTATGCTTCAGCTATCAGAAAGCATTATATACGTCTCTGACATGAATTATGTAATAGGAATGTTAGGCAGTTTTCAAATAAATACAAAACTGGACCACTAGAAGGCTGCAAATAAAGTCTTATGTTATATATTAGATGTTAAAGATATCATGCTAATATTTAAATATTGATAACCATAAAGTAATTGGTTATTTATATATTGATTTTACTGGGTATGTGAATAGTAAGAAGTCCACAATAATGCTATCTATTCACATCCACCCAAGGAGTCATATCGTGGAAAAGACTCCAAATGGACGACAAGTTGCCTACATTGTAGATCAGAATTGTGACTGATCATTAAGTATAAATGTGTTTATCTATGATGTATGCTTATCTAATAGCATGATATAAGGCCAATGAGCAGGCTATATGGCTAAAGATTTCATTCCCAAGAACAAGTTGGATGACAGCATTAATAACCACTTGTGCTATACTGCGATAATGAACACGCGGTTTTCTATGCGTGTAACAACAAGGCAAATGCTACTGCAAGCATGTTGACATAAAGTGTGTATGTTGTGAAACATAGAATCCAGAATCAAACATTAATGATGAGCATATAATACGATTTATATGCTTGGATTCAATGATAAAGGCTTACCACCCAATACGAATTATGTTGCTGGCATGGGTAATGGAAGCCTTGTGATTTTGGAAAGTAGAGACTATTAAAGGAGCCACTCCCATAAATAAAAATGTTTTCCATTTGAAATCGGTTGATGTACCATAAGTGTCGAAGTTCAATGGTTAATTGTAGACTGTTGTAACGCTTCACTCTGTGCATTATACTTATTAAGAATGGATAAACAAGGTTAAATCAGACGATCAAGGGGGAGAATGTTGGTTTGATCTCGGTCCAACTTGAGAAATAAAAGGAAGTTAATGTTAAATAAAGAAAAAATAAAGAAAAAGTAGAAGGAGACTGGTAACCGACATTATCAAGTCCTCTCGTATTGTCAGAGGTGCCTGTTACCGACTTGGCTCGGCCCCCCTTCCGCATGCACTATAAAACTGGGAAGGGACTAATGACGAGATTAGCACACTAATCACCCCTTAATCCTGAAAGTAAAAACCGATCAAAATGTGTGCAGTCCGGTGGGAAGGGTCGAATCCTTAGATCCGCACATTGGAAGTGTCAATCGAAGAAGGGAAATCGAGATCCAAGTAAGTATTGCTAATTCATAAATAATCATGTTGATTGAGTGCATAATTAGATGGTCAAATCATGCTTATGTTTTACTGTTAATGAATTACAATTTTTAACAGTCATTGGGTCTCACCAATGCTCCGACCCACTTTGTGTATCTTAGGAACTCAATATTCATGGCGGAGTTGGATAAGTTCGTCGTGGTCTTCATTGACGACATCTTGGTATATTCCAAATCGGAGGAAGGACACGCCGAACACTTGTATATATCATACTCCAATGATTGCGAGACCATAAGCTCTATGCAAAATTGAGCAAGTGTGAATTTTGGATCAGAGAAGTGCCATTCCTAAGACACATTATTTCAGCTGCGGGCATCGCTATGGACCCAAGTAAAATTGTCCAAGTGCTGAAATGGGAATCTCCAAAGTCTGTACATGAAGTCCGAAGCTTTCTTGGTTTAGCGGGATATTATCGGAGGATCATTCCAAGCTTCTCGAAAATAGCTAAACCTATCACAGAGCTGTTGAAGAAAGGTACCAAATATAATTGGAGTGAAGTATGTGAGAAGATGTTTCAAACATTGGTGAAGCATCTCACAAAAGTTCTGGTTTTAGCTCAACCGGATACGACGAAACCATTTGATGTTTATTGTGATGCGTTCGACATCGGTCTTGGCTGCATTCTTATGCAAGAGGGATGTGTGGTAGCATATGGATCACTGCAGCTCCGCAATCATGAACAAGATTATCCGACTCACAACTTGGAGCTCACTGCAGTGGTGCTTGCTCTAAAAATGTGGAGGCATTATCTACATGTAAATCTTGTGCACCTCTACACCGACCATAAAAGATTGAAGTATATCTTCACACAGAAGGAGCTAAACATGAGGCAATGAAGGTTGTTAGAGTTGATCAAGGATTATGAGATTGAGATTCACTATTACCCCGACAAAGCTAATGTGGTTGCCGATGTGCTTAGCCGCAAGTCTCATGTCAATAACTTGACCATCATGCCTATGGAAGAGGATGAACCGAGTTTATACTTGGTTCTATATGGAGATTTATAAAATCTTGCTCTCATTCCCACAATCTGAGAGGAGATTATTGAAGCTCAAAAGAAGGACAAGGGTATGTCTCACATACGCAAAGAATGGACAGTGGTAAGATGAAATGTTTCCAAAGGGATGAGCTTGGTGCTCTATGGTTCAAGAATCGAATCGTAGTGCCCCATGCAATGGAACTTCGGAAGAAAATCTTGGAAGAAGCTTACTTGTCCAAATATTTCATTCATCCGGGCAGAAATAAAATGCATCAAGATTTAAAGACTAAGTTTTGGTGGACACGGATGAAGCATGAGATTGCCAAGTACGTATCCGAGTATGATACGTGTCAGTGAGTGAAGGCCGACCATATGAAGAAAGCGGTACAGCTGCAACCGCTGAATATTCCGGCATGGAAATGGAAGGATGTGACTATAGATTTCATCGTCGGATTACCACTCACATTCCAGAAGCATGATTCAATTTGGATGATAGTCGACCGACTAACCGAATCAGCACATTTCATTCCCGTGAATGCCGGATTTAACGCGAAGAAGTATGCGGAGTTGTACATATCAAGAATCGTGTGCCTACACGGCATGCCTAGCACGATTATTTCAGATTGAGGCTCATTGTTCATTGCTCATTTCTGGGAGCAGCTGCACACCTCGTTGAGTACAAAGCTGATTAGAAGCTCCGCAAATCACCGGCTGATCGATGGACAAACCGAGATGTTGAACCAAGTCTTTGAAGACATGTTACGAGCATGTGCCATCCACCATGGAAAAAATTGGGATGATCATTTACTGTTGGCGGAATTCTCATACAACAACAGATATCAAGCAAGTATCAAGATGGCACCATACGGAGCTCTCTACGGCTGGAAATGCCACACAGCACTGAATTGGTGCGAGTCCGGCGAGAGGGTGACATTCGGAATTGATCTAGTCAACAAAGCCGAAGAAACAGTTCAGATTATTCAAGAAAATCTGAGAGTGGCACAATCTCGACAAAAGAGTTATGCAGACAAGCGGCATCACCCGCTGCACTTCGATATCGGAGATCACGTATACCTCCGCGTTTCTCCGATGAAAGAAATTCACCGGTTCGGAGTAAGAGGAAAGCTCGCTTCCTGATTTATCGGTCTGTTTGCAATCACGGAGAAGTGCAGACCTGTGGCTTATCGGTTGGAATTGTTGGCATCTCTTGCTGGTATACATGACATTTTCCATGTATTTCAGCTTCGGAAATGTCTCAAGGTCACAGCGGCAGTCCGCACGGATGAAATTGGCGAGTTGCAAGCGGATCTCACCTACAATGAACATCCGGTTAATATTCTCGACGAGAAGACTCGAACCATGCAGAACCGCACATTGTGGTTTTATAAAGTATTATGTAGCAACCATACCGCTGAGGAAGCGATATGGGAAACTGAAGAATATCTCTGCTCCAACTATCCGGATTTCTTATCGTCTCATATACGGTGATTTCTCTCCTACTTTTGTCTCTTCATTGTAATCTCGGGACGGGATTCTTTTAAAGGAGGGGGGGATGTAAAAGACCTAGTTTTGAAACATTCAATTCATTCTCTTGATGTAGAAATGAGAAGAAGAAAAAGAATTCAAATGAGAAGGGAGCAAATCAAATCAATTCAAAACCACAAATGAAGAATTCAAAAATTCAAAGATAGCTCCTGTTCAAACCTTGTTAAAATAGAATTTTGAGTTTTCCACTTGATTCCAAATATTCCAGATTGCATCCCTGCAAAATTTCCAAAATTTTGAAGCTCAATTGCTTTGTAATTCAGTGGAAACATTGAATTCCTTCAAATTCAAAGTCAAATTTGAATTTCATTTGGAACTTTGTCAAACAAGGCATTTGAGATCGGATTTGAATTCTCCACATTTTATTTAGTCCCCAGGCAAAGATCTAAGGTTTTTGGACACAATTATGTGGGAGACACAAACTTCCAGAGAGGATGAACTTGAGAGCAGCCATGGGACCCACTTGCCAGTGACTGTCTTCTCTCCTGTTTTCTCTGTTCTCTCCACCGTGTGACACTTTTTAGCATGCAAATGCCAGCACCAGCCTGCATGCATGCTTCCCTCATTTCTTACACCGAAGTGCACACCACTTGCATCCTCATCCAGATTAAAGCAGAAAAATCTACAACCTCATTTTCTCTGTTCTTCACCTCACTTGCTCTCTGTTCATGGCGCCAACTCCCTGCTCCAGCACAAATCAAGCCAGGGTACTCAGTTTTGATCAGTTTCCTTTCTCTCTACTTCCTCACAAATGTCTTGCGCACCTGCATGATCATTTTCTTGCGCAGTTGAGCCATCCCGAAGCAGTCCCGAGCTCAAATGCGGCCGTCGTTTCCCCTGTTCTTCACTTGTGCCACTGCTCCCTCGAAGACCCGACGATACAGCTGTTGTCTCACCCACTTCCTTTAATAGAAAAGGTGTGCTGTACCCTCAGTAACATGCTCCTAAAATTTCAGCTCGTGTCATGTCTCCTAGCCTCCGGATTTCGATGTTTTCCGGCGAGCTCCGTGTATGAACTGAGTTAGGTCATCCCTTAAATTCCATTTCCACGTGTAAGCTTTCATCGTGGCTGTGAGATTTGTTGCTCTAGAGGTGCAGGCGCATCACCTCGAAGAGAAATCATCTATTTTCATCGGGTAACCACATCAGATAATGGAGTTTTCCTAGCCGCCGGTTTGAGCTCTCCACCTCACCATCGAGATCGAGTTTCCCGAACTTTTCACCGCATTTAGCACCCCCATTCATGATCCCTAAGTTTCCAGGAGAATTTTGGAGTTTATCCCATGCAAAATAGAGCACCGTAAGGGCCAGCCGACATAGTCGGAACCCTAGCCGCTGCCGCTGCCGCTGCCGTCAAGTGCCCCTCTCCGGTCCTCTATCACCGCCGGGAGCCATACCATCGAGATCCCCATCGGATTTTGGGTGGTGGCGGCGATTTTTGTGAGCAGCCATAGCCCATAGCGTGCGCCAGTGAGTGGCCGCCGCTGCGCGCCGCCAAGCGCCACGCCCATGCACTGTTGGGCAAGAGGTGGAAGAAGGTCAGGCAGGGCCCGCCTGTCAGCCACGGGCGCCCCAGCCCGGATCTGGTGCGGCCAATTGATCTCGTGTGGCCACAAGCCCACACCCTGTTGCCCCATGTGGCTGCAATGCTATTGGTTGATTTTAAACCCGTGGGCCCCCTTCTTTATTCAAACATTTCCAATTTAATATTATTTCCAGATTTGATGCAAACTTGGAAATTCAATATCTCTTAGGATTTTTGTCCAAAAATTCTCAAATAAATTTTATTGGAACCAATGTGATATCTAACTTCCAGAGGTGCACTTGGATCAGTATGGAAATCCATAATTTGTCCTCAATAATTCCATGAAGCAAAATGCCTTTGGAATTATTTCCTGATGCTCTATTCCTTGAAAAATTCCCAAACTTGGTCAGACCCTTCCTCATAATTCCCTTGAGCTCGAGTAGAAATTTAAGATCCATTTGAGTTGATTTGAATGGCCAAATTGTGTTCCCAATCTAAATGTACCAGAAAAATTGCAAAATGTCCAGAAACATTTTAAAAATTTTGTCTAAACTTCAAAAGATAATAGCTCATAGTAGAATACCTAGGAAATTATGAAACCAAATTTGTTGTATCACTCTTGACCTCTTTAAGCATAAAACCAACTCTTGGCCATGTTAAAGCTATGGGAAAATTCTGGGAAGTGTTTAGCTTCATTGAATTTTTTATAGTAGAGACTTCCATGAACATTTTACAAATTTGGAAAGAACTTCATTCCTATTCCCTAGTGTTCACTGTAAAAATCTCAACAGAATTACAATTGATTTACTATACTTAACTGTGTTTCCACGCAACTATGTTATATCATCACTATTGAATCACTTTGTATCTTCTTTGCATATTGAACAGTTGCCGAGCTCAAGGAGGCCCCGGAGCCCATCGAAGTTATTCCTCCAGAGATTAACTTTGACACCATCTCGCAGTCAGGCAAGCCAGGGTTTGCATTTTAACAGCAATTTAAACTTTGATTTGTATCACAGTATATGGGTTAGCATGTATGTGCATTAAGTCTAAGTTTTTTGGAGTTTTCCACTTGCATGACCAGAAAACCCATGAGAGCAGGGTAGATGGTTAAGTACTCGATGTGTCCATACGATGCTTAATGTTGTAGAAGCTTCGGTAGAAGTCGAGTAGATAGAATCTACTCGCGAGTATAGAAATTGGGATCACACGGTTTGGTTCGAGCGAGAGTTTCACCATTGGAAATATGAGACCGGGACCGGGCATGGAGTAGGAGCAGCAGTACATAGGGGTCTGTGAGTTGTAGCTGTGCCTGTGTCGGTCAAGGACCGATCTGTGCGCGTCCCTTTTATGCAAGTTTGAATGTATCGAAGGAATTCTGGATATATGGGACCCAGTAAACCGATGTAATTTGTCCACCTTAGCATCGAGGCATAACCCACCACTTTATAGGTACAGTTTGAGAGCAGCAAGGTGTAAACCTGCCAGCAGTACATCGTACTCCATGTGGAGGCCTCCTGCTCGTAGCGGTGGGACCGGTTCGGCGTGTAGGTAGTGGGTGAAAGGTTGCCACATACAACATCAGTGGATTGTGCCTTCGTAGCTCCGAGTGTGGGTGTATGTGTCATTCTATTCGGGTATCCCTGCATGTGTATATCGATTCGAGTCACCGTCCCTCACGATTATTGAGTACCGCTTGTTTATTGAGTCATGACATAGTTAATTATTGTAGTTGGAATATTATGGAATCATGCTTTATGAATTAATCTTGTGTTGATACTTGTATGCTTAGAACAGGTTGCTCACTAAATTTCAGATTCATGAAGCCTTAATTTGCTGCTAAAATCTGAAAGTAAGGACTATCATTTAGGTGATTCTTTTATTGCAAACTGGTGTCCTATACTATGTATATCTTGCATATAGAGTTTAACGTTTAGTGGAGACGGGTAAGTCTTGTTGAGCCTTCATGCTCACAGTTGCTATTTAAAGTTTTTGATGCAGATGACAACTTAGATGAAGGGTTCACTGGTGAGGCATTGCCCTCGTCGGGGCACACAACCGAGTGGGAACCCTGCACGCCATCGTGAGATCCACTTTTGTGAGCTGCTAGTGTGATTCCATTCCAGAGCTGAATGAATCACTTTTGCATAGCTTAGGCTTGAGAGTCGTGAGCTATGAACTTATCTTCCGCTGTAGTATATTTTGATGTATATTATTTATAAAAGACCAAGCTGGTATAATACTACGCTGCTTTATGTAATATGATGTACCTTTTTCTGTGTGCTATTGGGTGCCGCACCGCACGTCACCACCCAATTGTGATTCCTGAAATGTCGGGATTCCGGTACTCACACATGACAAAACAAATTTACAAAGAAAATCAATGAGTCGATGAAGCAAAAAAAGTTGGCAGTGGCGGCCTACGCATAACTTGTCAAAGATGGTAAGAACTTCATAAAGGCTCCGTACCTCTTCGAGTAAGTTTGACAGATGATACTGAAATAGCAATTATTGTTAATCGTTAACTTAACATCTGTGTATATATGTGTGTTGTAATCACTACATTTGTATCTTCATCAAGCCAAAGCATGGTGCAGCGATGATCATGGACTCAACCAATTTCTCACTAAACAGATACAAAGATTTCATTTGTATCTAAAAAAGGTACGAGTACTCTATACTTTTATATACACATATATAGATTGGCAATTCTTATATGATATTCCTTATATGACAGCACTTGGGTGTTTTATTGGAAAAACTTAGCGGTGAGCGCCCCGCTAATCACTACAGGAAACGCGATCATTTGTGATAGCTAGATTTATTTGCGACGGCCGGCCGTCGCAAATAACTTAAATTGCGACGGCCTGTCCCTGGCCGTTGCAAATAAGCTAGCCGTCACAAATAAAAGCTTATTTGCGATGGCTTCATCGACAGCCTTCGTAAAATTAATTACGACAACCATAAGTTAGGGCCGTCGCAATTAAGGAAGCCGTCGCAAATTAGGGCTAATATCGGGCGCATCGGAGCCCGATACCTCATTCTCTTCAAGCGCCCACACATACACCGCCGCCGTCGCGCCTGCCGCCGCCCTTTCCGCGCCCCTGCCGCCACGCCCGCCGCCCCCGCTCCCACAGCCGGCCCGCCGCCCCCGCTCCCGCAGCCAGCCCGCCGCGCCCCCGCCTCCCCTGGCCCTGCCGTGCCCCCGCCTCCCCCGGCCCCGCGGCGGCCCAGCCCCTTGCCCCGCCGCGCCGCCCTGCCGCCGGCCTACTGCCGCAGCTCCGGCGGCGCCAACGCCGCCCCCGGCCCCTCCGCCCATGGCCCCGTCGTGCCCCCGCCTCCTTCCTGTTAAGGTATTAGGTTTACTCGAATTTTTTTACATTGTGGATAATTTTCCATTGTGCAGTATTCAAAATTTCACACTTGTGCAAATGTAGTTTTAGTAATGTTTTTGTTCAGATTTGTAGTAATGCATAATCGGATTTTTAGGCATATTGTGCTTTATAACTTTAAACCAGTGCATATTGTGCTTTATATGTTGTCTTGTATTAGATTTAGAATTATAACTGTAAAAAGAAACTTTATGAGATGCAAGTATTAACCTATATGGGAATTCTGCTTATGAATTAACCTGTACACTGATCGATATTGTAACTCTATTCCGCTGTATTTTAGAAACTGTATGTTGCCATTCTGTGTCTTCCTTATGAATTAACATGTACACCTGAACAATATTTGTAACTCTATGGCTTTGTCTGTCATCCTAAATTTCTATTCTCTTTAGTTTATGTTTGGACTTTAGTGCATTTATATAATATTTTGGACACCCGTGCATTGATATTTAATGTTTTTGAGTGGCTACTTAATATATGTAAATAAAAGGGTTTTGGGCCGGCTCGGACCAACCCAGAAGGGCACGACACACAATAAGTGTGATCGTGCCGTGTAGACCATTGTAGTGGTACCATATGCATCATGTCGACACGGAAGCGAACAGGTTGGTAAGGATGTCAATGACCCGCGATTGCGTGGACGGTGGAAATGGATGTGGAATTGTCATCTAAGACCAACTTTCCTCTCACTCTTTCTAGTTATTTCCTTTCTCTATTAAATGACTTCAAAATGAAAATGAGCAACGTAACCTACAACAATGTATTACCCGTTTTGGATCGGCACGTCTCACATGCCATTGGAGGTCGGGCAAGGAGAGAACGACGCCGCTGCAGTGTGGGTCACGATCGTGACCCGTGACTGGTGACATGAGGTGAATCGTTAGGGTTAAGTGTATATGGGTCGAGCGGCCCATTACTAACCCTAAAAGTCTGTAACCAGGTATCTTTCCGCCACAAGAACCCCCGTTCACATCGCGTGTGTTTGTGAGTACGTATAAGACGATGAAAACTCCAAAAATGTATGTTGCGAGTATGTGTCCTTGAGTCGCAACATCCGTAAGGCAACAGGTTTCCCAGCTAACCAGTTGCCCCCCTTTGTACTTTAAGAACTGCACCCGATAGGGAGTGTAGTATTAAATAGGTGGCATTATGCTGTCGAAATTTCGTGATTTATGAGACGGATGATAATCAAACATTGATGAATCATTAGGGTTAAGTGACCAACCCGGAAGGGCACGACATGCAATAAGTGTGATCGTGTCGTGTAGACCATTGTAGTGGTACCGTATGCGTCAAGGTCGTACTGTACACATTAACGACAATTTCTTTCGCAGTAAACTGCAGAGCCTAACATGGGTGAAGACCGCAGTTGGATGTATACTGGCTGGAAGAGCAGACTAGTGGTCACTCGGATGAGTGGTACATCAAGTTAGATAAATTTTTGGATCGGGCATTTTCGTTGTCAACGGAAGATATGGTGTGGTGCCCATGTACAAAGTGCCAGAACACCAAGTTTTTGAGAAGATGGGAGCTTTCACTTCACTTATGTCAAAACGGTTTCACTCCACATTATGAAGTGTGGACCTTTCACGGTGATACTAATTCTCGAGTCATAGCAGAAGTGGATGAGGATGATGATATAACAGAGGTTGATAGGATGGATGAGATGCTAGAAGCTCTGGAAGCAGAGGATCCTCTTACAAATGAGGCAAAGAAGTTCTTCGAGGAGTTGAAGAAGTCACAAGAGCCGTTGCATGAACACACGGTTGTGACCGTACTTGCTTTATGACAAGATTTATGGCAATTAAGTCCAAGTACTTTTTTTCCATCCACTACTACAATGATCTCATGAAATTGATCTGCGATATCCTTCCACAACCTCACAAAGCGCCACCAGATATGTATCAGTCAAAGATCAAGATATCTGGTCTCGGTATAAAGTATGAGAAAATCAATGTTTGCCCAGACAACTGTATGCTATTCTAGAAAGAGCACGCCAATGACAAGATGTGCTTGAAATGTGGTAAACCGAGGTATGTCGAAGTTGTAATGACGATGGCGATAATGTGATGACAGATGTCGCACATAAGCAGCTTCGTTACTTGCCTGTGACACCTCAGTTGAAGCGGTTGTTTCTTTCAAAAAGAACTGCAAGACACATGAGATGGCACGAAGAAGGTAAATGTGAGAACAAACAATTCTTGATGCATCCGTCCGACGGTGATGCATGGAAGGCGCTAGACCGTTTTGATCCAGACTTTTCTCGTGATGCAAGGAATGTTCGCATCGGATTAGCGATAGACAGATTCTCACTGTTCAGTACGAACGCCATGCCATACTCCTATTGCCCCATCTTTGTCATTCCGTACAACCTGCCACCTGCTTTTTATACAAAGATCGAGTTCATGTTTCTCAGCCTCATAGTACCTGGACCTGATCATCCCTGGTCACATCTCAATGTGATGTTAAAACCGCTGATCGAAGAATTGAAAGTCTTGTGGACAGGAGTCGAAGCGTACGACAGTTACAAGAAGCAGAAATTCAACCTTCGAGCTGCTTATTTGTGGTCCGTCTATGATTTGCCGGCATACGGCATGTTTTCCGGATGGAGCACTAACGGTCGTCTGACGTGTCCGATATGTGCTTCAGACACGGATTGCTTTCGACTAACTCATGGAGGCAAAATATCTTACTTTGATTGTCACAGACGTTGGCTGCCCTCGAATCATATATTTAGGCAGTAGAGGCATGTCTTTCGAAAGAACACTATTGTCACTAAAGGACCACTGAACCGTCTCAACGGGTCAGAAATTTCTGATATGTTGGACAAACTGGTGCTTGATGAAGGTCGTCCTGGATATTTTGTAGGTTATGGAGAGGAACACAATTGGACTCACATATGTGGACTTTGGGAGCTACGATATCTGAAGTCGTTGATTCTAATGCACAACATTGATGTCATGCATCACGAGCGTAACATGAGCGAAAGTATCATAAGCTTTGCATGGATATGCCTGGCAAAACGAAAGACAATTACAAAGCTAGACTAGATTTGGCAGACATTTGTCACCGTCCAACTCTTGAAATCTCTTAAAGTGGTGGGAAGCCACGTGCTTCTTTCTGTCTTCGATCGAAAGAAAAGAAAAAAAGTTATGAAATGAATGTTTGAAATTCCCAGATAGTTACGCAGCTAGCCTGAAATGAGCCGTAAATGTGAACACGGGAAACCTCAATTGGTTGAAGAGTCATGATTATCACATTATAATGGAAAGACTCTTACCTGTTATGTTTCCAGGCTATCTAGATGATGCGGTGTGGAAGGTTTTAGCCGAGCTCAACTATTTCTATAGACAGCTTTGTGCTAAAGAAATCAAGACCGGATGATGGATAAGTTAGAGAAGGAGATACCCATACTTTTATGTAACATGGACAAATTTTTTCCATCGGGTTTCTTCAATCCAATGCAACATCTGCTTTTCCATCTTCCATTGGAAGCTAAAGTTGGCGGTCCTGTGCAATACATGTGGATGTATCATATTGAAAGAGCGCTACGATATCTGAAACCAATGGTTGGCGACAGGGCAAGGGTGGAAGGGTGCATCACTGAAGCATATGCTCTTAAGGAAGTAGGATACTTTTCAAGTGTCTACTTTGCAAAAGAAAACAATATCAATACTTCGGCGATGCGGTACAATGTGAACGAAACACCCCCTTTAAGCGACCTTTCCATTTTTCAAAGGAGAGGCACCACCTTTGGTAGCTACACGACCTACATGCTATTCGAACATGACAGGACCGTTGCTTTACTCTACATGTACGCAAATGTAGAAGGCATGCAGGAATACTTTGAGTAAGTGTTTGTCCTACATTTATAATAATCTAAATATTTTGCTACACGTGTATTCTAAAAGATGTTTTTCACATTCAACGAGTTCCACAGACAATGTTGGCCACATAGGCATCAACCTAAAGCCAAACAAGTAGAAGTGATGCGAAAAGAAGGAATAAATGGAGGACCGAGTTTCCTATCCTGGTTTCGAGATTATGTAATACTCTTTCATCTTCTATGTATTATAAGTTACTATTATTAAAGAAGTATTATTTTAACATACGATCATTTTTGACAGTGTCGGACTCACAATGTCCATGAAGATTTGCGGCAGCTATCTTATGGATTGGTGAATGTTAGTAGCTATGGTCCATATGACATAAATGGCTTTCGATTCCGTACAACTCATTTTGAAGCTCTTCGTCCTCTCGCGGCAACATCAAATTCCGGTGTTGTGACGAGAGCAATGGACACTCAAGGGAATTTAACTGATTATTATGGAATCATTAACAAAATCCTTGAATTTACTTTTACCGGAAATTAGACCCTTCGAGTTGTCTTCTTTGACTATGACTGGTTTGATCGCACTCATGGAACTCGAGAAAACCAATTTGGAATGGTGGAAGTGAAACATAGGGACCGACTACGAGGTTACGATACATTTGTTCTTGCACATCAAGTGGAACAAGTGTATTATCTACCTTAAATGCACGAAGCTTAGTGCTTGGTGGGTGGTATATAAGGTGAATCCTCGTGAGCAGTTATATACTCCTGGGGATGATGGTTACCATGATAGCGAAGACGTTGAAGAAGTTTACCAAGAAAAAGAGTTGCCAGACACTTTTATCATCGAGTTTGGTGCAGGACTCGATCAATTAGTTGGAGATGTTGAAGACGTTGAAGATGTAGAGGCAAATGATATGCGAAAACGAAAATTAGAACAGGCCACGATGGAAGATCGTTGGGCTGGTTTAAGGAGTAGGGCACATGATAATGATGTTGATGAATTTTGAAAGTGATTACAAGTAATGTTTTCTTGAAGATAGTAACATTAATTTTATATATCTTATTTGCATATTTACTGATTATCTATTAAAACAGGATGGCGTTAGAGAAGGGTAAGAAGGTGCCGCCGATGAGGGGGTTCTACCCCTCTAGACCTGAGGACGCTTTCGCTGGTGCCTCGTCGACTGGGAGCAGACGCTCTCAGCTGCTGGGGCACGTTCTGAGCAGCTCTAGAGCTTCATCACAGGTAAATTTCACTCATTTTTGACAAATTATTTAAATTCAATTTCACATTAAACTTACTTATGAATCATTTGAATGTTGTAGTCCTCATCGGCTGACTCAGAGGCTGCGGCGCCAGTTGACCTTGGCTACCCTTCGGTGAGCCAGCCCTCGGACAGCCATCCCTTGGCCAACCAGCCCTCGGTTGGCGATCCTTCTGTTCCTGTGCCCTTTGACTCAGCTGGTGACGAGCCGTCTGGGTCACCTGACGTGGCACCCCAGCAGACGCGGAGGGGTCCCTTCACAAAGGATCGTGATTCGTTCAGTTGGAGACAGGTAATAAAAATTATAGTGTTTAATTTTAGTTTCTTTTAGTTACTTAAGTAATGAATCAATAAATATCTTGCAGGGTTTGGGACGACACGTCTTTCATCAGTGAGAGACACCAAAGATCGGTGAACGGTGTCCTCGGGTCCTTAGTGCGTTTGCACTATCCCGGGGTCATCGACGGGGTGCCTGCTCTTTCGTGGGAGGACTACACACGTGTCCATCACCAGGAGCACGGCAACCTTCAGGAGGTCGTATGGGCTGATTTTACGGTAAGTATGTTAAAAATAGTTTCAACTTAAATCTTAATCTCTTTTAATGAACATCTCTTCAATATATTCTTTATCACAGGTAAGGTATATTTTAGAGGACCCGAACAACCCTCACATGGTTGAGGATGAGAGGAGAGTGTTTCACTACAACGTTGCCAAGGCGCTTCGACAAGCTTTGTCGAATGCTCGTGTTCAAATTATTAATGAGCACTTGAAGGAGAACCAGCACCACATGCTACACTTCTGGTAAGAGAGTTTGAGGCACCTGACGGAGGAGGAGTACGCGCAGGTATGTGGGGTGTAGTAAGTATTTTTTCTGATACTTTCCTCGATGGTATTTTTAACAACTTACAAAGATGTGCAGGGCCACGTGAGATGGTTGCAGGGTCGGACCGATGCATTTCGGGCCCTTTGTCGCTACTGGGCTAGCGATGAGTTTAAGGCTAAGTCCGGAAAGGCTCGAGAGTGCAGAGGGGTCGAGGGGAAGAGCAGGCACGACCAAGATAACCCTGCTGAGATTTGGAAGAGAGGTCACAGGGACCCTTCTCAGCCTCAGGGGTGCAGTCAGGCTGCAGCCAAGCGATTGGTAAGTTTAGAAATCATTCATATTAAATATAACTATATATATTGTTGAACTTACACAGTTTCCTTGTTTTGCAGGCTAAGTACGGGGAGGAGGCTAGGAAGATACACGGCAAAGATTTTGATTGGGAACATGAACCAATCGATCCTCAAGCCGCGTATGCAAGCGGAGGTGGAAAAGCACACGAAAGGTGAGTTTATAAGTCATTTTGTTATTTTCAATTCAAAGTATTCAAGATATTTCAATTTCATATTACTGACTCTCTTTTTTATAGGCTCGCCATATTCGACGGAGTTGTCGACTCGAGGGCGGGGAGACCTGCGAGAGGCAGCTCCACGCAGGCTTCTTCGGTGGGCACGGCAGGTCGTCGCGTCTTGCAGGGGGACATTGAGATGCAGTCCCTCCGACAAACTGTAGAAGAGAACCTCAGGTGACAGGAGGAGGCAGAACGCCAAAGGATCACGATGGAGGCCACGATCCATTCCCTGGCAGCAGCATTGGCGCAGATGTGGGAAGCAATGGAGGTAACAAACTAAAAACTAAAGTTCTCATTAATTCAGCGTAAATGACTTACTAATAGGTAACATTTAATGTTTGCAATGAC